>KZ651506.1:198982-213409 GCA_001010745.2 Gerris buenoi
GGTTCCGAATCAGGTTCAGGCTCCGAAAGCAGGCTTGTGATATGTCAGCTTGAGGAAAGCAGGTGATGGCCACAGTGGAGGCAGATAGAAATACGCGCAGACATAATGTAACGTAAACAAAACAAAAACAAGGAGTTTTCATATGAAGTTTAGCGTGTTTTTTATGGCCACAGAGAGTTAATTTAAAATTAAAATATAGAAGAATCTTTTTATGAAATTATTACTAAGTTAAGGAGTGCATATGGGGAATACCACCGCTTATTTGAGCAGTTGACAAATTGTAAAGAACATGAATCGTTTCTTCCAACATATAAAATGAAAGTGGAGGCATTCTAATATTTTATTTTTTTCAAAAAATAAGAAGAAATACCTACTTTCGTGATAAGCGTTTCTTTCTTTTAACACTAAAAAAAATAAATCGAAACGAAGAAAATCAACCAAGAATGAAAAGAGGAGAATGAGAACTAAGAACTACGAAGTAATGTATATAACCAAGAAAAAGGTTTCATAAACAACTACAAATGCCAAAAAATAAATAGTAGTTTTTAGTCACAGTACTGTCCGTGGGCGCTGATCTGCCGAGCAGCCGAAATCTGAAACAAGAATGATCTAAACATTCCGGTAAAGCCTCTGACTCCGAACGCTGCGCGCGCAACCAGTTGCCTGCTTCCACTATGGCCACCCTGTTACAATACCACTGTTTATTTCTCGCACTTGTTTTCTGAGTCTGAACCTGATTCGGAACCAGCGTGCACTGTGGCCGTACCCTAAGGCCAGAGCGAACGCAGGTAATTTGAAAAAAACGCAGGTTATTCAGACATCAGGTAATTTGGTCTCGTGTCTGTCTGTTGAATTTTCATATTTCTACTTCTACCTAGTGATTCTTCTTTACCTATATATCTATCCTTATAAGTACTACTTACTTAATTGCGACCTCTTTCACCGTTAGGTGTAGAGTGACACCGAGCCCCAGGCCACACTTCGCTCTTCAAGTTATGACTATGATGGCTCTCAAGCTCAAGACATCCTGCGTCTACCGCGACGGCTTAGTTTCATAGACTTATTTAGGAAAGCGTTACTTTTTCACTGTAACTACGTGCTTAAACCATTGCAGTAGGTTGCACCTGATCATTTCTATTACTGACTTTATTTGGAGCTTTTCTCAGATGGTTTAGTTATTGATACGACCTCTTCGTTTCTCCCTTTCGACTTGTCTAAGATATCTCATCTTGATGTCTGTGGGCTAGCTGCTTCTTTTTGTGTTTTTTTCCAATTCTCTGCTTATACCTAATATCAACTAAATAGTATGTAGAGTACCTACTTATTCGAAGTCAGTCTGGCTTTGTGGCCGAAGTTAGCATTTCCATAATGATGATGATGATGATCAATAATTACTTTCTTAAATTTAGGATAAATTACTTTTAATGCGGGAATATTTCAACGTTTATTGAATATTGAACGATCAATATCATATGACGAGGTCAAGCCGTCGGCTATCTCAAATATCCTAATTATATATTTTGTTTCTTTTCGATATCTAAGTTGAAAATCTGTCCGGGTTTTTTTACATTCGACCATCAGTTCGTAGTTAAATGTGTCAGTAGGTATTGATTAGGGAGAATGAGCTGGAGTTAGTTTAAAGAACTCTTTGACTCCCAAACTATCTAGTTTTTGGACTCTATCCAACTATATAAAAGTTGTTTTATTTTCTTCTCTCCCAGATAATTAAAAACCTTTGTTTATTTTACCCCCTTTTGAATGCCAGGGCGAAAAAAAACAAAACAATATGATTTGAACTTTCGCTTTTTTTTTGAGAAAAAGAAAAAAAAAAAGAAAAGGAATGTGATGGAATCCAGGTTAATATGTAAATTGATACTTTTACTTTTAAAGAACAAAACTTATTTTTTCCCGCCCCGTGTTTAATTAATAGCATCTGACTTTAAACAATGCACACGCTTAAGTGGGCGAATAAATTAAAGTTACCAACTTTCAAGAAGCTTATATAATAATCAAGCGCTTCACGCAAGTACGTGAAGCGCTAATCGCCGTTTTCTGTACGATTAAGTTAAAATTATTAAGATGTGTAAAATTTTAATACTTGCATATTCTTTTTCTACACTTCAAGACCTTTAAATTGATTTATAACATGTCATGGTGACAAAACTTATTTTTAGTCGCCCGCCATCTTGAAAATATTAAGTGTGAAAAATTCAAAAATTGTCCAGTTGTCACAAATGCCGAGATGCACCTGTGTGCCGAATTTCATGTTCCTAGCTATAGTAGTTTATAAATTGAAACATGCCAACGGACAGAGAGACAGAGCCATTATATAAGGATGATTTTTTTACTTCGTACAGAAACCTAAAACTCGATTACAAATAATTTAGTTTACCACAGAAAAAAAAATGTGTCTGCCAATTTATGTGGCACATAGCGTTCTCAAATCCGATTATTAAACGAATGGTTACATAAGATTTGGATCTTTTTGAATTCCCAGTGGCAGCGCATTAATTTTTGTGAGAAAATTTGCGCAGACGGAAAAATTTATGTGGGACCATCTAATGCCTTTTTTCGACAGACCATCCATTTTTTTTTTCAAAATTGTATGATTGTATTAAAGATATGTGCTGATAAAAAAAAGTCCATAAGCAAGAGGAAGCAATGTGCGATTAAGATTGCAATTTACGGGCTATATGGGACCAAATCAGGACCAATTATTACTAACCCTCCAAATTTAATCGATATATCAACTTATATTATTTTATTCGAAGACTTAAAAAATTCACAGGGTTAGTACTTGCATCCAAATACTTTTTAGGGTTTTGTCGACTATTATAGGCATACACTTTATTAGATGCTGGACTTTTTTTTTTATTATTTCCCCAACCCGGCCCTAAATGAAAGTAAAAAAATATAATCAAAGTTAAATAGTTGCCTCCCCCCCCCCCCAAAAAAAATGTGTTGAGTAAGAGAGTTGAGTTTAATTGATTTCCCTGGTTCGATTTCCCGTGGGGAATTTTTTCTGGAAATTTTCATCGCTCCACTATGTTATTTGTATATTTGTATGATTTATTTCCAAATTTTAAGATTGGTCTTTTTAGGTTGGTTTGTTGGTTGGGGTGGGAGGAATTGGGGGTGAAATTTTGACTCTAAAAACACAATATTGGCGGTAAATAGCACAATACTCATACATTTTATATAGATTTCATAATATTGTGTTTCACTTCTCTGGGATACAACTGTTTGTTTGCTTTAATTAGGTAAACATTATTATTATAGTTGGCTGGAGGGTTTATTTGGAATAAAAGTCCTGAGAGAATGAATTAAATTTATTTTTATTTCATCACAGCTTAGTGATCTGATCACTGAAGAAGCTCAGCTTCCCAAAGTTTGATGAAATAAAAATATATATTATACTCGAAGGCTTTTCATTCCAAATAAACCCTCCAGCCTATAAATATTCTACAAGTCCAAAAAATTAAATCTCTTCTATTATAAAGTAATTAATATTTTTCTGCTGAACTCATACTGTTTTTCTCATTTTTTTCTACAATTCTATGAAATTGTGACTTAACCACTATTTATTTTAATAACTAATGTTAATACCCTGCCTTGAATTTTATAAAATTGAATCTTGAAAACCTTGAAATATGCTTGAATTTGAAATTTTATTATTGCTGGACACCCTGATTTCTAATTTACTCTTGTGTGGCTTTTTTTTGATAAATTCAAAAATTTAGAAAAAAATAATTGAACTTAGCACATTTTTTCGCATTAAGCATGCGCGTATTAAATGTTTAACTTCTCAGTAATTTTCCTATGTGTGGGTCAAAAAGTTTCGCCAGTATTTTAAATTTTAACGTGAATGTTTCGGGAATATGAACAGACAGACATAAGACACATCACCCTCCGGCATTAGGGTATTGAGGATGTTTTAATGAAACCCTAAAAATTTCCTTTATCAGAATGATTACAATCCTTCCGTTATCGTCGGCAAGCTTTAAAAGCAATGAATTCGTACCGATATTTAACTATTTTTTCTTCGTTTTTTATTAGCTCGCTTTCTTGTTTGTTTGTCCTGTGAAATTCTTGCAATCTATTTCTAACTAACATCCTGAGTAGCTATACATTTGAAACTTTTAGAACAGCTCAGAATACGATGACAATGCATTATTTGAATACTTTTATTCATCATTCAGCAAAATTTAATTCGTTTTCAGCAAATTGTGGTGTATGGAAAGTTAGTTCGGAAAAAATACGCAAGTTATTTTATTAGTTATGGCATGTCCCATATTTACAATCTTCATTATGACGGGTTTTAAATTTTTTGATTTTTTATTTAGTCAACAGAAAATTTAAAAACGTAGTATATAAAAAGTTATTTTTATCTTGTAATTATTTAACCACTTAAATTGTATATTACCTACTTATTAACTAGACTTTTTATCCAATTTCACTTTATAATAATATTATTAATTATATTACAACCACTTATTAAATTTTAACACTTATGTGAAGTTATAGTGACCTAGTAAGAGATTATTACTTTCCTTATATCAATTTTATAAAAATATAATTATAATTTATTGGTGTGTGCTTAAAATCATTTTTTAATAATGTTCCAAGGATAATTTCTTATTAATAAGAAGTGTAGTAACAGTCAATTAAATTAATTATATTTACATTTCTATTTTGTCATTATTTTTCTCATACTGTTCTTGGCCAATGCTCCCACACCTACTTAATCATTTTATCACACAGTTAATAATTATTTCTTAATGCTTTCTTGGCTAGAGACATTTTTTTTTTGTAATGATTCCTATTAAGTCTGCATATAGATAGTTGTTATGAGTGAGCAGTTATAGTTGTGCATAGATATAGTTTTTAGTTATCCATAGATATTGAGTTTTGTTTCGAAACTTGCTATATCTAGGAATCACCGGATGAGTTTCGACTATTTTTCATTCATCAAAAGAAAACAATAGAATTCTTTAAGAGTTAAGAATGAACTCACAGAATGTTCATTGAAGTCTGAAAGAGATATATGTACAATCGTAATCAGGTCGAATATTAATGTAGTATGTGTCATAATTGGGGAAAACCGTGTTACACAAACAGTACCGGTAGGTAATATACTATTATTTATGCTAATGTTAATTTGTTTTCTTATATTAATTAGGAAATTAATATAAAAAAGTCCAGTCATGCACCATGACTTAATGAGCGAATTTTCAAAGAAATCTGCGCATTATTGGCTTATGATAATATAGGAATATTTTGNAAAAAAAAAAAAAAAAAAAAAAAAAAAAAAAAAAAAAAAAAAAAAAAAAAAAAAAAGGTACACACGACACTCGGGTACGGGAAACAAAAGTCAAAATAGTTTTTACCCTTCAAGATGCATGTTGTTAGAAAGCTCCTTAAACGTACAGTAATTGTTTATCAATTATCATATAAGAGGGGATAATTTTCATATATCATCATTTATCATATTTTCATATAAGGGGGGGGGGGGGAAATGGGGAAAAAACCACGTTTTTATGCTATTTTTGGCCCTAAATGGTCAAAATTTGACCCCTAAATGAAGTCCAAAAATTCTGACCAACGAACTCATCCTTTCTTTTGATATTATTGACATTTTAAAATTTGTTTGGATTTTTTAAGTGCATCCTAAGGTGAGATATCGTCTGGAGTGACACATACATATATACATATGTATATATGTGTACATACATACATAAAAAAGTTTTAAATTTTAGGAATCGATTCAGAATGGTCTAAAACTGATTTCCATGGAAAACATTTCAAAATTTCACATTACAAAAATTTTGAAGCCATTGCAATTGTTGAATTTTCTTCGAAAATTCGCTAAAAGGGTTCTCCTCTTGAGACCCCCAGAAATATTAAGACACAGAAAACTATTAAGACAAAGGAATGTTTAGTCCAATGTAAGAATATCACACTTCTGCTTTTATGAGGGGACTAAAAGTCTAAAGAAGTGCATAGCGTACACCTTCTTTAGATTGTTACTCCCTTCTGTTTTGCTATAAGGCGAGTAATACTAAAGAAGTGTCGAGATTAGGAAGTAATTTGTTGTATAGTTTTTATAATTATATTTCATTTGTATTCAATGAGCAATTTACTCTTGACAGAGAGTTTTTAAACTACTTAGATTCCCAGGCTAAGATATGAACAATTCTCAGTCGGTTCTTAAAAACTGGTTTTGTTTCTCACCGATATTTTTCTTTTAAGTTCAAGGCAAAGTGAAATACAAACCTAGCGGATATTCCTTCTAGTTTTTTTTCTTTTTGCTTTTATTTTCGTAACTCGGGATGCGTGTTTTAACTGTGGTAGTTTGGAAAATTAATCCGACCTTTAAAAAAAAATCTGTTCTATGAGTATTTTAGTACATTTAATGAGATTACCTATTTGTCCGAATTACAACACTATTGTTCTTGAACTTTTTTTTATTTCATTCCTCCTTTAAAGTTTTTTTTTTTTTTAAGTTTCTTCGTCCTTTTTTTGTGTTGAAAATATTTTTTTTTTATTACTAAGAATTTTTGTCTTAGTAATCATGTTTCCTTTTTTTGTAAAGAGTCGTCACCTTCTAAAATATAGACATTAAGTAGCAACTTTTAAGATTGGCATTCCTGATTCCTTCAGACAGACCGACAGAGCTACATCGTTTTAGTGTCTGAAAGAAACTATAAAACTTTTTGCTGTGCGTGAAAGCGTTTATTATACCAAAGCTTCATTTTACTTCTTTGATCCATTAGAGGCTATATCCAAATACTAATAGATCATACAAAAAATTGGCATTTTTTTCATTCATATGTAAAAATAAATCTCCATGATCAAAACGTTTTGAATTGCTCATTCATCGTTTAAAAATTAAACTTAAAAACGTTCTAATATGTGACTAAGGCCCGTCATAGTAATTGGGTTAGGTGAGGTTTATTTTGTGAGAAAAAAGGATGTTCACCAAAACACCAGTGCCACAGCTCCAGTCGTTTCCCCGAAAATTGTTTTAAATAATCCAACGATCTCGACTTCGATCACAATAAACGAAATATTGATAACTATAAACGGAAAAGGTTTAATGCAGTGGTATTGAGTAGGCTTGTTCCAAGCTATTTGCACACCACTTAAGCGGTTGATGAAATTAAACGAAATCACATTATGTGGTCCACTATATGTCCATATAATGTTTTTGTTGATTTCTTTTTCGGTGCATCTTTTAATTATCGTCTATTCGTTTATCACCGCTTTCCTTTTGTGTTCCAATTTCTCTTCCCGTAAGAATGATAAGGCTGCCTTATCTTTGTATGTTAAGGATATCTTTGTGTTTCCTCAATATCCAGACTTTGGGTCCGTTATTCCAAGATAATTTATAAAGAAAGATTTATCGCTGCCCAGTTTATTAAGTTTGTGATTAAAGGAGTGTTTATACTTTGCTTTTCTACTTTCTGTTTAACCCGTTTTGTAGCATTGTTAAATATTTCAGAAATTCGTAAAAAAAAAATATCGAAAAAAATCTCGCTGAAATCTGCAGCGATTATACCTCTTTAGACAAACATTTTAACTGAATTTCACTCTATTTTTCCTTTATAGGTATTGTTAACTAACCAGAAATGGTTTCCTCGATTCATATATTATACTTATCTATACCTACTACACATATAAACTATTCATTGCGTGTGTCTCAACTCAAAACAATGCTTAAAATTATTTCTAAAAGCGAAGTAGTTTACATTTTACATAATTAATTCATTAAATGCATTAGTTACGCAATATATATCATTATTGTGGGAGAATTCCAACCTGTATAGACTTCGACAATAACAAGTATCTAGTTTTCCGGGGAAAAACCCAGTTTTACCTGTAGAATAGTTTATTTACCCTCTCCTTGAATTTTCTTATTAGCTTGTCGATAAATATTTTTACCCTACCACATTTTCACTTTCGAACTTTTATCTAGATGTGCCGAAAACCATTTAAATGTTTATAAATACAGTTAAGGATAAGTAATCAGCCCATTATAATTAGTAAGGATTATAATTATATTAGTACCGTTAACCACTAAGTATTAAATGTCCCCATAATAAGCTTCCCAACTTTGAGCCCAAAACTGTCAGAGGTTACAGACTAAAACGTTTACCTGTTGTTCAAAATTTTTACAACCGCTATAAATTAGAAACGTTTTCCAGTTTTAAGCTTTTTACTGGTCTTATATTACTTTGCTTTGTAAGTTTCATCGCACACCTATTACCCCAATTTTGAACCGCTTCCCGTCATTCATTCTTCCCCACATTTTGCAGATAGAAACAACTAAGGTGAAGAATACAGAAAAAAAAAAAAAAAAAAAAATTGTACTTAAGACCAGTTTTCAAAAATGGAATTTTTATATTAATTATTTAAGTATCTATATGTACCACCTAAAGATAATAGATTATACGAAACAATCAAATTTTATAAGCTATTTGTTTTTATTTTAAAAATAATGAAATTAAGTATCATAACAAAGTTTCAACATCTTTTATATAATTAGGATTTCTATTACATATTGCATATTTTATAATTCGTTGCATCTTTAAGCGTTTTAACTGAAGAGTATGTATCTAAATTATTGCTTTCTAGAATTGCAGTTTTAGTTCTTTTCAATTATAGCATATATATTACCTTATTATAATATCATCACATAATTTCGCTATAATATGTAATATCGTGTAATATGTAAATGGTTATATTATCACCTCATAATTTATAACAATATATTTGCATATCTTGTTGATTTATTATATGATGTAGGGTAATTTAACATTTAATTAAAATTAATTATTAGAATAATTAACATAAATCAGTTGTTATTTTATGCTTAAGTTATTTGTTTATAAAACACGTTATGAAAATGTTCATAAAAATAATGGTTATTGAATGATTTTATTCGGTAATCAGTGTATTAAGTATTAAGGTGGGGGACCTTTGACCTTTAAATGTGATAGAATGTTTGTGTATTGGCGCAGAGTCTGTGTGCCAAGTTTCAGAGAGAGTGTGTTTGTATGACATGGAAGAGGGTTAATTAGCTGTCAAAAGATTGTGATGACAGGTGACTGCCACAAGCATACAAGATCGAAGTTATTATAAAGGATTTAAAGATGATGTATATAGTTTCAAATAAATTACTACGTTCACACATCGTTTTGAAAGCGTTACAGATCCAATTAGTTTTCATAACGATTCGCGTTCATACAACAAAAACTACAGGTGATCGAAATATTTGTTTTCGATACGTCACGAGTAAAACCTTCTTTTACATTTTATTTACAAGTTATTAAAAGATTTTACTGGTTCTTTATAGTATTAACTTTTGTTTAACAACGTTTTTGCAGTTTAAAAAAAAGAAACGGAAGCTCACGGAAACAAAGAACTTTAAAAGTGGAAAAGAGTAAAATAACCTGATATCTCGATCCCCTCCACGACCTGTTCATACGAGCGTTTTGAACAAGCGGATCGTTTTCAAAACGATGTGTGAAGTGTGAACGTATAGTAAATGAATACATCCATAGTTATTACAAGTGGGGAGTACTTTCCTCTAATGTGTTCTACTGTGTGTATTAAATCATTTCTCTGGTTTGTTACTTAAAAGATTTGACCTTACAAACTCTTTCAGTAACCTTTTATGACATAAAAGCTTTTAGATGTTAATAAACATAACGAAATAAATATGATTTAACATATCCTAGGACCTTTTCTTCAATGTGATTGTTCTTCCGAACTATGTTGAAAATCCAAGACAGAAATCTGTTTCAGACATCAAAGAACATTTTTTGTTCATTTTCTGTCTTTGGTCAGGTCTGTCACTCGTTGTTTTGCGTACCAACATGACTTTAAAACTTTATTTAAATTTTAATGAATATAGGTGGTAGGTCATAATTAGCCAATTATTGGTCCCATATAAGTTTCAACCTCTTCATACGCACGAACATACATTTATTTATATCTATATTTTCAAAATCACTCATCTGATTTTTATGAAATTTGGATTGTTTGTCTTTATAGCTCGTAGGTAGCCCCAGATTAATTTCGGACGTCTGCGCTTTTTAAATTTTGTTAAATTGATTCTTGTATTCGTGCAAAAAATAAATAAATAATTAATATAAATAATTGCAAGATAAAAAGAAGTTTTTATATACTACGTTTTTAAATTTTCTGTCATAAATCATAAATTTAAAACCTGTCTAAATGGAGATCGTAAATATGGGTCATGTCAAAACAATTAAAATAACTTGCGGATTTTTTCCGAACTAACTTTCTATACAGCAAACTTTGCTGAAAACGAATTAAATTTTGCTGAAAGATGGGTAAAAGTATTAAAATAATGCATTGTCATCGTGTTTTCAGCTATTCTAAAAGTTTCAAATGTATACCTACCCGGGAAGTTAGTTAAAAATCGATTGCAAGATTTTTACCGGACAAACAAACAAAAAAGCAAGCAAATAAAAGCGTAGTAAAATACCATTTTTTAAAAACTAGTCTTATTATCAACTTTTTTTTCTGCATTCTTCACCTGAATTGTTTCCATGTGCAAAATTTGGGGATGATTAAAAGACAAGAAGTGGTTTAAAATTGGGGTTATAGGTGTTCGATGAAACTTACAAAGCAAAGTAATACAGATTTAAAAAAAAGGGGGAATAGAATAAATTTGACAATAATGGTTGTAATAGCATCTAATGAAACATTTAAGTATACAAAATAGGACGTATATATACAAAATAGGATGTATATATTGTGAATATTTGTTATTTGTATTGTGACATAACACGCCATTTTAGTTTATTTCTTTTTCGAATATTTAATGAAAAAAGTAAAATTTTTCATGAAAATATTAGCGTCAATTCGCAGTATCCCACTGTCACAACGTAATTATTTTGTTTGGTTTGTTAGCGTCAGAAGAATGTCATTTTTATATGAGATAGAGTGACGTGGTGAGTGATACACTAAATCTATTCACCAGAATTCCCAACGAACGAAACAGTTAATTTAATTTATCACAAAAAGACTATCAGTTTTAATAACTCGCTGGCAGAGAATGAATCTCTCCTACTAAAGGTAAAATAAACTAAACGAACAAAACAAAATAGTATGTGACGGCGGAGATACAAATCAAGGTCAGGTGGAGGAAAGCGTAAATTATATTGCATAGTTAAAACTATTGAATACTCATGCTTTTTATATTTTTAAAAATTATGATTGTGAAACTGCATTTCCGATTTACGAATAAGCTTATATCACTTATTAACGTTAATAAAAGGGCTCTTCTTTAAAGTGTTACTCTCCTATGTGTTTTTAAAATATAAATGACTTTGGTAATATCTATGCATAATAGATACTTACTCATAACTTCAAATTACTTATTGTTATTGGAACGAAGTTCCTTATGGCACGTTCTGGAGCCCGGGAATGAATCCGAAAAAAAAACGACCAAAATAATCGTCACAAAATCACTGTCCCGCAAAATCCGTCACGAAATCTACCGAGGGAAGTTAGTTAAAAATCGATTGCAAGATTTTTACCGGACAAACAAACAAAAAAGCAAGCAAATAAAAGCGTAGTAAAATACCATTTTTTAAAAACTAGTCTTATTATCAACTTTTTTTTCTGCATTCTTCACCTGAATTGTTTCCATGTGCAAAATTTGGGGATGATTAAAAGACAAGAAGTGGTTTAAAATTGGGGTTATAGGTGTTCGATGAAACTTACAAAGCAAAGTAATACAGATTTTAAAAAAAGGGGGAATAGAATAAATTTGACAATAATGGTTGTAATAGCATCTAATGAAACATTTAAGTATACAAAATAGGACGTATATATACAAAATAGGATGTATATATTGTGAATATTTGTTATTTGTATTGTGACATAACACGCCATTTTAGTTTATTTNTAATTAGCAATGTATACGTCTTTAGTAGTGTGATTTTATCATTTTTATTTAATGAAAAATGTAAGGAACTTCGTTCCTACCGGGTGTCCCGCGACACCACATGTATTTTTTTTTTAATTTATGTAGTGTTATCTGAAGCCGCGTTCTTAAGCAACTAAAATGTTTACAACTTTTGTAAAAAGTTTGAAAAGTTTCAAAATACGATTTGTAAAATTATACTTGACGTGGTTCAAACAAAATTATCAAGTTGCAAACCGAATTTCTTATTTCCACTAGTAGTCTGTAAAATACTGAAACTTCCTTTGATCTGTTTGAAACTCAAATTTACAGTAAAAATTACAAACTTTTTAGTTGCAAACTTTCTCCTTCCCTGCGTCTTAAGAATCTCCACTGGCTAAAAATCGCATGGTAAATGCGAGTTTTTCTTTTACGGGAAGGGCTAATTGCCAATTTGTGTCGGTCTTAGAAATTTTTGGTCCTACTTGAAGTATCAAATGTTCAAAGTCACTCCTCAAACATTCTCAAAAAAATTTTAAAACTGCCATCTGTCCTCAATTCTCCGGACAGTGGATCAATATCATCCCTATTCAGTTCTAAAAGTGCACTGCCATCTTCTATCCATATCTGGTTCTCGCTCGTGGTGACGGTCTTATTCAGTATCTTCTTGGTGCTATTTGAGTAGCCAAAATATAACATGCATTTGCAGCTGCAATTACGTTCTCCACTCTCCACATCTTGAATAACACTAGCTATCCAAATTAAAAGATTGAAACACTTATTGATTTTTAAAACACAAATATAACTTGTTTACGGCTTTTTAGTTTCAACCAAAAAGTCTGAAACTGAAGTGTTGCAAACAAACCTAACCTGTTGTCAACTTTTTAGTTGCATAATGCTGCGTGTAAAGGCCCCCATACTCGGTCAAAGTTTTTGCGCAAACATTTTGACCGGGTATGGGGCTGTTTGTTGTTTGCGTAAACATGATGTTTGAAGTGTATGGCCTAAATTTGCCCGACATCATGTTTGTGCAAACATTTTGCGAAAAATATTTGATCGTGTATGGTGGGGGCCTTTAGATATAGGAGCGCCTTTGGGGGTCGTCTTCAAGCCTACTTCATCTTCTTTGACATGAAGTAGGCTTACTCATTATCTTTTCATTTGTTTAGTGGCCTTTGTACGACATCAGGTTTGCGCTATCATGTTTGATCGTGTATGGGGACCTTAAACGCGGCTTTAACTAAAACTTTTACTGATTTGTATTATCTATTTTGTGTTTAGGAATGTGGGTTGTAGTGCTGGCATTGAGCGGTTTGTGCTCGGCGGCTAGAAGCGAAGCCATTATCCAGAGTACGAGAAGCTATGATAACTTGCTGGCTCCTAACTTCAGTACGGTGGAACCGCCCCAGAACCAACCCCAGTCAACTACCACTCAGATCATCAAATCTTCTACACTCCCTCTCATCTCACAGGGTAAGCTAAACTTAATATACATGTAGCACAAAGTCTGAGTTTAATCTCGTAAAGGAAATGGAATTTTCAAAAGTTATATTATGTCAGAGGATGCAGGAAGGAAGAATCATCAAAGTAACGTCTAGAAGTCTAGAGAGTTACCATTTTATTAGTCAAAGGCAAAAGGATATATTTGGGGTGTTGACATTGAACAAGAAATAGTCCTTGGAAGGGTTAAATCATACTTTGTAAAAGGGCTAAGCTGCTAACTATTAAAGCCACTTTATCATTTTATCTACTATAAGGATTAAGCAAATCTTCCACCTTTAAGATTAGCTTCGCATTTGGTTTAGTATTAAATAGATTAAGAAAACACAATGACCTCGAGAATGCCTTTACTCCATTCTTAATTATCAGGTCCAAGATATTGTTAACCGCCTTAAATTATATAGTATAAGTAAAACTCTAATCTCTACCTTATGAATTATTACCCATTTTCCAAGCTATTGTGGTTGTTATCATAAATATTAATAGAATGGGATTGGGATTGAAAGAAATGCATGCTACAATTGCAGTGGTTTATTTTTAAAGCACAGCTGTATGCATTATTGATCAATGTGAGATAATTTTATGTTAAATCAATAACATTTTAAACAAAAAATCTTTACGAGTACGAGGCAACTCAGACAAACTTTCTCTTATACGAGTTCATAATTGCTTAGCCCGTTTATTAGTTATCGTGTTTTCGTCGCTACATCTAATTATTATTGAACATTTTATCAAAATGCATTATAAAAATAACTTCTCGGTGGGAAATCGAACCCTGCCTCTCCGTCAGCGTTTAAAGCTATTTCTTCAGGAAATTATTCCAGGGAAAGCGGCTTATATTGTTAGATTCTTGTAGGCTTAGATTGTTAGAAGCGGCTTATATTTAAATGGGATGGATTTTAAAATATTTTAATAAAAATTGTTGAAACCGATTTCGAGAAATAATTTATTTTAAACGTTTTTCAGAATATTTGGGGGGGGGGGGGGGG
>KZ651506.1:214720-231580 GCA_001010745.2 Gerris buenoi
TATACATGTCATTTTTTGGAAAAAATGTTCTTTGCTGGTATTATGAGCCCCTGTAAGGAAAAGACACAGAAAATAAAAACAGTAAAAAACATTTATATTTGCAGCCTTTATAGCCTTAACAATATCTTCAGTATTCCATAGTTTTCGTTTGGATTTTGGTTTTGCGCCCAAAACCTGACATCTGAAACAAAATAAAATGGGATCCGAACTTTTAGTGTATAAAATATGAGCCCTTTTACAATGCTTAGTTGGGGGCTCATTTTACAACCAACACCATATTGGGTTTTGAAACAACGAAATAAGTATTTTCCGTGTTATAAACCCAACATTATATACATGAAAACAATCTATGAAGCATACCGTATTCAATGCTTTTAACAACTACAGTAATCCTAGGTTAATTAGTACAGATATTTAAAAAAACAAAATTGCTTTAAAATGTTTTGAAAATAGAGAAAACACAAGAGCGTCTGTCTTCTACGAACGACTATTCACAAATGAACCTTTTAGCTCTAGCAGCAATAGGGATAACTAAATCTAGTAGTTCAATGTATTACCGGTGCATAGTGTGCGCTGTACAATCAAATTATTAAGGGGCTCATATTATATACATGGCTCATATTACCACAGTTTCCTCTACCTATAAGTTTTATTTTATTGT
This sequence comes from Gerris buenoi, assembly GCA_001010745.2. Lineage (NCBI taxonomy): Eukaryota > Metazoa > Arthropoda > Insecta > Hemiptera > Gerridae > Gerris > Gerris buenoi. Next base: position 215,382 of record KZ651506.1, read on the forward strand.
GCGAGTCCTCTTTTAAAAATTATTCTGTTAATGTCCGACTGTATCTTGTTAGTATCAGTAACGCATCAAGGTAATCGATTCCATATTCATGAGCTCTTTTATTTTACTCTGGGCATCTTGAATTGCGTTTGCGTGACTGATACTGATATGATTCTTTTGTGTCGTTTTATTACCCCATTAACTAGCTGTTTACATTATAATAAATGATAATTATTATTACGTAATGTCAGGTGATTTCCTGATATCTTCTTTTTACAATGCATTTCGCTTCTGTTTCGATATCCGAGATAAATTCAGTTTTGATCATCCTTGTTTTATCATCTTGTTAATTGTTTTTTTTAGAAAACATAGTCTTAACCTACTTAAGAAGGTGTTTTGTATTTTAGGTTTCCTCATTTTTTAATCGTTTCTATTATAAACCTTTATCTATATATGCCGTGTCCTTTAGAAGTTGTCTAATCTTATTATTTCAGTGATATTAAGCAGTCAAAAAAATGATGGATGGACTCGCACATTTTCCCGACTTCCTTAATAATTACAATGTTCCGACGTATTTTAGAATTTACTCATCTGTTAAATTATTACATTACCTTTTTGTTATGCATTATGCACTTTATTGACACCGGAAGATATCAAAAATGAATATAACCTTTTTTTCTTAAGAGTATACGGAAAAAAACAAAATGACGGTGTCCCTGGCAAAAAAAAAATTGTAAATGAAAAAGATATTAGTTACATATTATAGTTTATTGAACTTTGAGGATTGTTATATAACGTAGTAACTTCTAATGGATCCTAACTAAAATGCGTTCGAAGGCGCATACTTTTATGATTCTACACTTTTACTTACCATTATTGTTAAATTTGTTTATTTTCTCTCCCCCCCCCCCTTCCCCTTAAACCTGTCAAAATTGATTTGATTTTTTACTTTAGTTAAAGTATAAATTTAGCAAAATAATATAAAGAGCGTAGACAGTTTAAATTAATCTGGGACTATCTTCAGGCTACTTTCGACAAACCATCGAAATTTCATAAAAAACAGATGATGGCTTTTTAAGATATACCTAAGCATAAATGAATGTATGTTTGTGCGTGTGTAGGAGAGGCACAAATGGACGCAGACTGTTGAAAGACAATGGGCTATTTGTGGCCTACCATCCAAATTTCATATCTTAAATTAAATTGGACGAGTAGGTTTTAAGGTAATGTTGGTTCACAAAAATGAAAGGAAAGACAGACTGACAGGCAGAAACGGGACCAAATTATTTAAAATTCTTCATATTTTTAATACATGGGGCAGATACAGGACCGTTTCCTGATGTCTGAAACGGATTTCAGAAAAATTATAATGCTTTCTTTATCCTTCGGTAAGCTTGGAAGGAATACATCGATACGTAGATACACACTTACTACTCATTCATTATAACATACGTTCAAACATATGCCACAAATTCATACATAACTGATAATTAATTCAGCCGGTTTCGTCAACTTCAGTTGGTGTGTGCTAGTGAACTTATTGTTTCTTTTTCTTTAATTTTTTTTTCAATCCCNTGACCCAACTTTGTAGGAATCGAACCTAAATTCTAGATTATGGTTAATGACTATCTTTAAAACTTTGGTTTTAGTTAGAGCGACCAAACACTGATCCCATACTGCCATCTTATGGTGTATTTAATATTTTAAACTTTTATATTTTGGTCAAAATTTATGTGTCCGTGATTTTATCAAGTTGTTGGTATTTCCTCTAGTGCACTGATTACATACAGTCACGTTCTTCCTTAGAACCATGTCAGGATATATTTCTTACCTGCCTCATAAAAAAAAGAAAAACACATTAAAAGTTATTTGAACTGGAACGAAACACCTTTAACCATGTTTTTCTGGCAATATAATAATATGTATATAATTTCAATTATTTACGCATTGTGAACAAACGTAACTATACATTTTATTTAACGGGTGATGAATATTGGAGTTGCATTACAATCCCGTTGTCGATCCAATCTTAAATTAAACTAGCAACGCACAGTTTTTCTGAACCTTGGTCTAATTAATCTATTAATAAAATTTTTATTAGTAGAGGAGAAGGTGGTAATATCAGCCCCCAATTTGTTTTTAATTAAAAAAAAAAAAAAATTAAATTTAGTTGAAGTTAGTGTAGAAATCAAAACTTTAACTTTCTAGTAAACATATTTCAAAATATGAATCTTCTTAAATAACTTTGAAATTATCAAAAAATAATTAATTCTATACATGTCATTTTTTGGAAAACATGTTCTTTGCTGGTATTATGAGCCCCTGTAAGGAAAAGACACAGAAAATAAAAACAGTAAAAAACATTTATATTTGCAGCCTTTATAGCCTTAACAATATCTTCAGTATTCCATAGTTTTCGTTTGGATTTTGGTTTTGCGCCCAAAACCTGACATCTGAAACAAAATAAAATGGGATCCGAACTTTTAGTGTATAAAATATGAGCCCTTTTACCATGCTTAGTTGGGGGCTCATTTTACAACCAACACCATATTGGGTTTTGAAACAACGAAATAAGTATTTTCCGTGTTATAAACCCAACATTATATATATGAAAACAATCTATGAAGCATACCGTATTCAATGCTTTTAACAACTACAGTAATCCTAGGTTAATTAGTACAGATATTTAAAAAAAAAAAACTTGCTTTTAAATGTTTTGAAAATAGAGAAAACACTAGAGCGTTTGTCTTCTACGAACGACTATTCACAAATGAACCTTTTAGCTCTAGCAGCAATAGGGATAACTAAATCTAGTAGTTCAATGTATTACCGGTGCATAGTGTGCGCTGTACAATCAAATTATTAAGGGGCTCATATTATATACATGGCTCATATTACCACAGTTTCCTCTACCTATAAGTTTTATTTTATTGTGCGAGTCCTCTTTTAAAAATTATTCTGTTAATGTCCGACTGTATCTTGTTAGTATCAGTAACGCATCAAGGTAATCGATTCCATATTCATGAGCTCTTTTATTTTACTCTGGGCATCTTGAATTGCGTTTGCGTGACTGATACTGATATGATTCTTTTGTGTCGTTTTATTACCCCATTAACTAGCTGTTTACATTATAATAAATGATAATTATTATTACGTAATGTCAGGTGATTTCCTGATATCTTCTTTTTACAATGCATTTCGCTTCTGTTTCGATATCCGAGATAAATTCAGTTTTGATCATCCTTGTTTTATCATCTTGTTAATTGTTTTTTTTAGAAAACATAGTCTTAACCTACTTAAGAAGGTGTTTTGTATTTTAGGTTTCCTCATTTTTTAATCGTTTCTATTATAAACCTTTATCTATATATGCCGTGTCCTTTAGAAGTTGTCTAATCTTATTATTTCAGTGATATTAAGCAGTCAAAAAAATGATGGATGGACTCGCACATTTTCCCGACTTCCTTAATAATTACAATGTTCCGACGTATTTTAGAATTTACTCATCTGTTAAATTATTACATTACCTTTTTGTTATGCATTATGCACTTTATTGACACCGGAAGATATCAAAAATGAATATAACCTTTTTTTCTTAAGAGTATACGGAAAAAAACAAAATGACGGTGTCCCTGGCAAAAAAAAAATTGTAAATGAAAAAGATATTAGTTACATATTATAGTTTATTGAACTTTGAGGATTGTTATATAACGTAGTAACTTCTAATGGATCCTAACTAAAATGCGTTCGAAGGCGCATACTTTTATGATTCTACACTTTTACTTACCATTATTGTTAAATTTGTTTATTTTCTCTCCCCCCCCCCCTTCCCCTTAAACCTGTCAAAATTGATTTGATTTTTTACTTTAGTTAAAGTATAAATTTAGCAAAATAATATAAAGAGCGTAGACAGTTTAAATTAATCTGGGACTATCTTCAGGCTACTTTCGACAAACCATCGAAATTTCATAAAAAACAGATGATGGCTTTTTAAGATATACCTAAGCATAAATGAATGTATGTTTGTGCGTGTGTAGGAGAGGCACAAATGGACGCAGACTGTTGAAAGACAATGGGCTATTTGTGGCCTACCATCCAAATTTCATATCTTAAATTAAATTGGACGAGTAGGTTTTAAGGTAATGTTGGTTCACAAAAATGAAAGGAAAGACAGACTGACAGGCAGAAACGGGACCAAATTATTTAAAATTCTTCATATTTTTAATACATGGGGCAGATACAGGACCGTTTCCTGATGTCTGAAACGGATTTCAGAAAAATTATAATGCTTTCTTTATCCTTCGGTAAGCTTGGAAGGAATACATCGATACGTAGATACACACTTACTACTCATTCATTATAACATACGTTCAAACATATGCCACAAATTCATACATAACTGATAATTAATTCAGCCGGTTTCGTCAACTTCAGTTGGTGTGTGCTAGTGAACTTATTGTTTCTTTTTCTTTAATTTTTTTTTCAATCCCAATTGCTATTACAGGAAAATGTAATTTATACTTAGTAAATATGTAATGTAAAAATATTTAATTAAATTGTACTATTTCTATATTATAATAGATTAATTTATTGGCTCAAACATTATTTATTTGGCTTGATTATCACACATTATTATGTACAACAAGCGATTGGGGAATCCACATTAGCTGAAGGATTTTCTACGCATGTATTGCATATATGTATGTATTGGCTTTTTTTTACCCTCAGATTGGCCAACCTAAATGAGAAAAAAAAAAAAAAATAAAGCCACTAAGCCTATGAGACAGGTGGGGCGCCAGTGTCTTTTTGTTTGCCTAGTTGGCCCGACATTTTTAGAAATCATAATCCTGACCTCTCATTGGCTCCTCACTTAAAAGTTTTCCTCACTTAAAAGGATATTTTAGGACGAAAAGGAAATGGAGTTGCGCTATTTAGTTACACATTATTATTTTAAAACTAGGTGTATATAAATTGATACTTGGACGGCTCTTATTCAATGTAGGTTTTGATAAAAATGCTGCCTCTCTGCCCTGATTCCATTCACGTGCGAGGTCATTTCCTCCAACTCGTCCTTTACAGCTGATTATTACTCGGAGTCGGTACAGCTATTAAATCATTGGAGCGAACTCAATCAGATCGATTTGAACTAGTACTTACTAGAAGGTAATATAATATTATTTATATTACCCAGAGATGAAGATAATTGAAGTAAATCAATATCCTTGTTGGTTGAAATAATGTAATAATCGTTCTTTAGTCTTGATAATAATTTCCATCTTATATAAAATCGTGCTTTAGTTTTACATTTACTTTAGTTTTAGTTAATATATAGATTATACATTTATATAGATATAGCTATGTATATAATATTTTTTTTTTATCTCAATTATCTTTATCTGTAGACTGTCAAAAATTGTTAATAGACCGGTACTTAAAACTCGTATATGTGCTGCATATTTTTTTCTTCTATAATACATTTCTTCCCCTTAAAAAGAGTAAAAAAAAATCATTGAACGCTTTAACTTAACTCGGTAAAACTTATAATTGAAGTCGAAAACTATATCAGTCCTAATTTACACGAATAAAAAAATTTAATTAAAAATCGATCCGAACACAACTCAAGACAAACTTTCTTATATTAATTAGGATATGAAGCGTTAGTGGAGGTCATCATTAAATGAAGAAAGAAAAGTCACTCCACGTGAAATAATTTTATTTTCAAATCAGCTTTCAACCACTAAAGGGTCATCATCAGTGCCGCAGAAGCGAAGAGCGTTACTTATCCATATAAAACCATGAACCACCATCACCATCGCTTCTGTGGCACTGATGATGACCCTTTAGTGGTGAAAGCTGCTTTGAAAATAAAATTATTTCACGTGGAGTGACTTTTCTTTCTTCATTTTCTTATATTATACGAGTTCATAATTAGTTAGCCCAGTGTTTTCCCTTAATTTATTTTTGTGTTTGTGTAGGTGCACTTAATTATTAATAAACATTTTAATCAAAATTTATCATAAAATTAACTTCTCCTCGGCAGGGAAATCGAACTCGGCCTCTCTCCGACCACGTTTAAAGCTATTTTTAAGGAACTAGATTTTTTCCCGGGAAAACGGCTTAGATGGTTAGATCCGTATTTAAATAGACTATATTGCAGAAATTTTTAATAAAAAAAATTAAGAGTTTTTTTGTGGGGTAGTTGCCCCAAATTCTGAGCTAAAATTAATTTCTTATTTCATATATTTTTTTTTATGATTTCGCCTCGGGGTATGATTTTTCTGAACATGAATGCCAAATTTTGTCAAAATTGGCCCAGTAGTTTAGGCTCTACACGTCTGCACAGACGACAGAAAGACATTTATTAAAAACTCATTTTTTGGACTCAGGGGACCAGAAAACGTGAAAATCCCGATACTTTGTCTTTATATGATAGAATAAAAAGAAAATGTCTACTTAAATTAACTCTTTAAAAAACATTTGTTCCCATGTTTCATGTTGTAGTCCCATGTTATCATGTATTGCATCTATGTAGTAGGTATATTGTATAGGTACTAATAATAATTAATAACCATAGCCGTGATTATAGTAATATAATTATCGCTTAAATTAAGGATGTACGCATGATCAAAAATAGGCATACTCCTGACAAATCTGATTGCAGAATATGTTCTTTAATGTAGTACTTCTTAAGAATATGCTAATTTATAATTATTGTATTTTTTAAGTGTACTAATAATCTAATTATCATAATTATAGTTGATGGATTTAAAACTATCACTTTTTTTTTTGTAAAAAATAAGGTTGTTTTTCGTTACGAAAAGTGAAGAAATCAGTGAATTGCATGTTTGAAAGTCTTTGTTGGTCTATTTTCACCTCTATCGATCCATCTACGTTAATATTTAAATTGGGTTAATTCGATCTTTATATTTCCATTAGTCTTAGTTTTCGTTGTTGCGGTACACAACCTTGGCTTGCACGACCTTCATGTAAAGTAAATGGTACTTAGCACTGATTAATAAATTAAAAATAATAGGCTACAAACGTTATTGAATTTTTTTTTTGCTCTAGATGTACTGATTACTTGAGAAATGTTTAATTAAATTATAAGCTGCATTCGTTGTTGAATTTTGGAACTACATGTGTAAAATACTGCCCGGATTACTAAAGGAATCTGTAATAAAATACATAATAAGCTACATTCGTTGTTGAATTTTGGGATTGTGTAGAATGATGAACTGAGTACTATTAGGAAATTTTTAACGAAATAATAAGCTACATACTTAGTTGAATTTTGGGTCTAGATTTGTAAAATGATGCACTGATTACTATATAAGGGAATCTTTAATCAAATAATAAGCTACATACTTTGTTGAATTTTAGGACTAGATGTGTAAAATGATGCACTGATCACTATAGAAGTGAATCTTTTATCAAATAATAAGCTACGTACTTTGTTAAATTTTGGGACTAGATGTGTAAAATAATGCACTGATTAGATACTATAATGGAATCTTTAATAAAACAATAAGCTACGTGATTGAAATTTGGGGACTTCTTTAGAATTTTTACTGACCTTATAACAGAGGGGAGTAACAATCTAAATAAGGTGTACGTAATGTTCTTCTTTAGACTGTTAATTCACTTATAAAGCAGAAGTGGGATATTCCTTTGTCCCAAAGTAAATTAGACTAAACATCCCTTTGTTTTCATAGTTATTTATATTCTAGAACAACGTAGGGGAGTAACAATTGTGAAGAAGTACCGAATTTGTGACTAGATGTGTTGTTATACGTCTAGTTACGTTATAATTATTATTTTTAATGCACTGATTACTAATGAAAGCTTTAATATAATAATAAACTACAAACGTTATTGAATTTTGGCACAAGATATTATATAAAGTAATGAAAAATAGAACCGGGTGTATTTTACAAAAGCTTTTAACAGAAATTAGTAAATTGTTTTAACTTAGAGTAATTGTTTTATATGGGAAACCCCCAAATTGAAAACCAGGTTAATGAAATAATTCAATCTTCTTCAAATTAATAAATATTAAATTCTAATTTAGTTTAAGTTTTTAGAAACTGAGAAGATTTATTTATATTTCTAGGTTGTGCTTATTGTTTTCATTTTGCTAATTGTTCATCATTCCTAATTTTTTTAAATGTAAAGTATTAACAGTATTAGTTTGTGATTTTTTATGTGAAGGAGCAAAAAAGAAAAAGGTAAGATAAATCGACGATTTAGATTTTCGATGCCTTTGACTCGGATGTTTTCGGTTTCGATGTTTCTTCAAGCCAACATCGATCTTGTCGAAACATCGATGTTTTGACACTTCTTTAGATTGTCACTCCTATTGTAAAAAAAGAGGGGAGTAACAATCTTCAGAAGGTGTCCGGAATGTTTTAATTTAGACTGTTACTTCCCTTATAAAAACAGAAGTGAGATATTCCTTTTGGCCCAAAGTACATAGACTAAACATCCTTTTGTCTTAATATTTATTTGGTCTGTCATTTTACTACGTTTTTATTAACTTGGTTTCTTGTTTGTTTGTTTGTCCTGTACAAATCTTGCAAACGAATTTTAACTAACATCTCGAGTAGCTAGACATTTGAAACTTTCAGAACAGCTTAGAACACGATGAGGATGCATTGTTTCAATACGTTTAGTCATTTTTCAGCAGAATTTCATTCGTTTTCAGCAAATTTGCTGAATGATAAGTTAGTTCGGAAAAAATCCGCAAGTTATTTTATTTGTTTTGTCATATCCCATAACATTTACAATATTCATTTTGACAGGTTTCAAATTTGATTTTTGATTGTTTGATGATGATTTTTATAAATAAAGAGATAAACATTAGATGACAGCAAAACAGGAAATATATCGATTATACTATTTCAAATATATCGATGGCACGGTTTAAGAAAATTTAAAAACGTAGTACATAAAAAGTTCTTTTTATCTTGCAATTTTTATTATTATATTTTCAATATCATGTAGTGACACAGGTAGACCGAAATGTTGTGAAATTGGGCGTTTTTGTGACATTACAGAAAACAAAATCTTGTTCTCGTATTATACTTTATAGAAGTTATTTATATTTCCAATAGTTAGCGANACATAGGGGAGTAACATTATAAAGAAGCACAGATGTTTTTTGGATACCTTGAAATCGATGACCGAATGCTAGAAGAGATACTAACTCTAGATTTTAGTATTATAACTATTAATGAATTAGTCTTTTATTTGTAATTTTATAATCGATATAAAGATAGATCGTTTTATATTGAAATTGTACACGTGGGTGCTATTCTTGAGTACAAAAATCAACATCTGATGTTGGAATTTCAGTGATACTGAATTTTAGGGTCTTTAAAGGACGAAAAAAAGTGGGTTTTACGCTCTGAGAGACCCTTTTTCACGAACAATGAAATCGAGCAGCTGGAAAGTTACGACTTACAGCTGCTTTCGGGTTATAAGTCGAAAAGAGGGTTTCAAGTTTAGAAGATAGAAGTTATTTTCTTTTCCTTAACTTGTTCTCTCATTCTTCTCTCTGCTTTAGACTTCTTTTCTTCTTCTCTTCTTTTCTATACATGGCTTTCCGTTCATCCGGATAATCGGAGTTTTACTATACATTATTTTTTTTCCTCTTGCAGCTTCCAAAATTTAAAAGATTTTCTACTAAATGTGGAAAAAGGTATCAAAATAGACTGCCAATTGGTGTGGGACATTGCTTTCTCACATCCAATCACGTATTTTATTGATTTTATGCTTTTACAAGTTACAATTATTGTTTAATTTGTTCCCCCTTTTTTTAATCTGTCAAAATGGTTTTGATCTTTTACATGAAATTAAGTATCAATTAAGTAAGAATTAAAGAGCGCAAACAGTTCCAATTTATCTGGGGCTATCTGCCGCAGTTACTTTCGATAAACTATAAATGTTTCATACAAATCGGATAAGTACTTATGAAACTATAGCTGTAAATAAATGTATGTTTGTATAAATAAATAAATACGTATGTGAAAGAGAAACGAATGAAATTGGAGGCATAAAATATTTGCTTTTCTTCAGTACGAACACATTCGGTTACCTTCGGTAAGCTCGGGAGCAAAAGAACATAAAATCAAAATGTTCGGTATGGTTGTATTATATATTTTATATTTCTCTTGACTTGAAAACTGCAAGAACCGTACAAATCTTACCTATTTCGGTCTCTCTTACAGAGAAGGTTGGGGGAGGCAGAAAAAGATTTACTGCTCTCGCAGCCGTCATTTCTTTAAGACAGTAAAACTTAAATTTAGACTAATGCATCTAAAATATATTATTTAAGTTTTTGTTTTGAAAAGAATGAAATATAATTTTTATTTACAATGAAATATGTACTTAAACATTTTGCATTTTCATAATAAATATATACATATAAAGCAACATTATGACTTACTTTATAGTAATCATAATTCAGTTTTTAACTCTCTTTTTTTGCTTTCTTTTAAGTCTTTGATATACGGGTAAATATTCAATTTTTCACATTTTATGTGTTAAAGTTAGAGAGATAGAATGATATTTATTTTTTGCAGTCGTAAATCTTTTTCTAGTTGTCTTTATATTAGTACTGCGGTAGATTTTTCACGATGAAGGAAATTGAGTCTGTTTTATTTTAACCACAATGAAGCATCTCGGTAATCTCCTTGAAAATCTCAGAATCATTTCCTCCTTTACCCCGTCTATTTTTAGGATCACCAAGACGATTTTTTTGAAATATTATACAAATCCTTTTATCAAGGTTATGATGTGTTTTACATCCCATCTGCAATCTCGTTAATTTATCTGTATGCATTTTCTTAGAGATCTTAAATTTAGTATAATTAGTAAATTTATTTTCACGTGTTACGTTGACTCTGGCTTTAATGATTACGGATTGTTCCTATTATGGTTTCCTGTATTATAATTGTTTATAATAGGTTTGTTCGTCCACGGGATCTCCACGGACATATGGATAAAAGCCTTCCCAACCCAACTTGTAACTTGTGACAGTGTTTCGTACCGTCCTCCAAATTCTTCCAATCCACGCAGGAATCGTTTGCGAACAGTTTACTCTAAGGTCCAAACCATCCTCTGAAAATTCCAAGTACTTAGTTAGTGTGACATGCGCAGTTATGACAGTCTTCAACAATGTCAACAGAAATGTGCGTCGTATAGCCCTTAACCTGTTTCAACCTGGCATGAATTAATTACAGTACAATTTAGCGCATGCGTATAAAACCTGTCCTGAACTATTCCCGAAGTATCTGCGGGACGATACAAAGGACGGCACAAATTGGGGGGTTCGAACAAACCTTATAATAATCCTTAGCTTAACACCCTGGGATAGGAAAAGGCTTGCCAAAGGACTTATGCTGCTTTTAATGTAATAGATGACATTGGATGGCGTGTCGCCACCAGTCATATAGTATTAAAGGTAAAGTTAACGTTAGTAAGCAGATGGAAGTCGCCATATATGCATAGTTAGGATTTGCTGTCATCACCTATACATAAAGCGTTTAGTCAGGATTCGTAAGCAGATGATCGCCGAATTGTTAGGATACATCAGCAAATGGACGCCATATAGTTAAAATGTGTAAGCAGATGTACGCCGAATGGTTAGGATACTTAAGCAGATGGACGCCATATAGTTAGGATTCGTAAGCAAATGGACGCCGTATAGTTAGGATACTTAAGCAGATGAACGCCACATAGTAAGAATTCGTAAGTGGATGGTCGCCGAAATGTTAGGATACTTAAGCAGATGGTCGCCGAATTGTTAGGATACTTAAGCAAATGGACGCCGTATAGTTAAGATTCGTTAACAGATGGACGCCTCATTACTTAAATACCAACATGATATATTATACACCATTATACTTGTATATCACGATGCTGTGAACACCTAGTGTGGAGCTCCTGCCGAATTCTGGCTCCCTGCTTCCAAATTATGAATGATTGCAATGAGCTGGATACCAGCGATCCCGTTTTATTTCTATTAATGTTAAAGCCTCCATTATTATAATTTGAACTTTACATTTCTGAAGTCCGTATCTCTCACAAATTTGTAGTTCATTTAATTTTTCTCTTGTTGGCTCTAGCTTCCCTACAATTTGTTAAATTCCAGTTCAAGGTTGCTCGTTTAAACACATCGGTGAAACAATAGGGTGTCTCCGTCTAATCAGTCCAGTTGACGACTTGTCTGTAAATACAGACAGACAGCCTGAGTGTTATCATTAGTGTAATGCACACAGCCATTTAGATTAGAGGATAATTCCTGTGAGTATTAGATAATTATTTTCATTTATATTCATGTTCGACACTTAAATACGAATATGTTTGAACTTAAACTAAATAAGATAAAAGAAATCTGTTTGAGAATTTTAAACAGAGTCGTTAGTAGATTAGTAGGTGTTTTCTTTTAAGTTAAAAATAAATATTGCTAGAGTTAAGTTAATCTACCTTTATCTTCTTTCTTCAGACTACCTCCAAATTGAGCTGTACCTTCTCTTATTTTGATTAATTTTATCATACTCTATTATCAATAGGGCGTGCCCGCTTATTTTTTAGCTACTCGTTGGCCCTAATTGTCTTTTCAGTGCATACTTTGTCTTTACATTCACATACATATAATATATTAACTAAAACATTTTATTTTTTAAAAGTGTTATTATAATACACCTTCTTATAATTTTTAAAAGGTTTTACCTGAGATGATTTATTTCACATTAGAGACATTCTCAAACCTTATTGAAAGATCATGGTTCTTTTTATAAATTATTCAAAAATTCATCAGTAAAAAGTAAAATTTCTATTAAATGTAGGTATATTAAAATCAGTAATATAATTAGAATCAGTATAAAATTAATTTAAATTTTAATTAATATATTATATTTTGAAATATATCAAAAATATATTAAAATCAGGAACAAATTTAGGAGCTAAGCTGATTATGGAGTTTATAAAAACAACTTTGCTCCTGGATGTGCCCTATTAAGGATGCCCTATCACCTCTTAAAATAGTCTCTCAATTAGTGTGGCACATAGCTTCCTCGCATCCCGTTCGTGAACGCTAATGATTTTATGCTTTTGCAATCTATAATTGACAAATTTGATTAATTTTCTCGCTTTTTTTTAAATACGTCAAAATTGTTTTGATTTGTTACATAAATTAAATTACCAATTAAGCCTAATTTAAAGAGCGCGAACGGTAGAAATTAATTTGGGCTATCTGCGGGCTGCTTTCGACAAACCATCCAAATTTCTTAAAAATAAGATGAGTACTTGTAATGATATATGTGTCAATAAGTGTATGTTAGTCCGCATTTGAAGAAAAATAAATGGGCATGGGCGTAGCGCTAAGGGCTGAAATTTATATGGCACTATCAATGGCCTAATTATGACCCTATCACCCAAATTTAAGATTTTGTTTTAAAATATATTGTTTCCCAAAAATTAAGCCACAAACAGACTCGGAACCAAAAATGTTCGTTCTTCATAACGATCACACATATAGCTTCTGTTACCTTTGGTAAGTATTAAAGCAAAAATGTTCGTTCTTCATAACGATCACACATATAGCTTCTGTTACCTTTGGTAAGTATTAAAGCAAAAATGTTCGTTCTTCATAACGATCACACATATAGCTTCTGTTACCTTTGGTAAGTATTAAAGCAAAAATGTATCTTAATGTTTTGTTTCTTACAAATGAATTTCAATAAAACATTTATTATTGAATAATAATGTAGGTTTTTAGATGTCGATATTGTAACTAGCAATATAGAATACGTCGATTGATCGAATTGTTTACAATTCAGTCTTACTTAAATCACTATTTTCTAATTAATGTATATGCCTCAAATTATTCAGATTTTACTAACACATTTTTGTCTAATTCTACATGCAAAGGGAAAATTATTTTAGTAGAATAAAATTGAAAAACAAAGGCGTTGATTTTTGATTCTTATTAAATAAAGTAAAATAAAAAATTGTCAACCATTGAATTCTGTACCAGCATAGTTTTTATCATTTGCTTAACTGTGATGTAACGCTAAACAATCTAGTCTAGGTATTCCCTTTGTTTCTTTTATCTTAATGCTGGTATACGGATATACATTATTTAAAGTTCGCGGGCGGAACAGTTTTGTTTTCTATTATTCATACCTTATCTTTAACTGATTACAACTATTAATTCGTTCATAAAAAATGACGTTTTTTACTATTCAAAAAGTATTTCGTGTTTATACTTTCTTATAAAAGAAAAGAATTGCCGGTAGAAATAAGTTTATTTCAAATTACCTTTAGAAATGGATTTAACTTCTATTAATATTATTTATGACCATTAATATGTTTAAATAAATATATTTTAATGTTATACAAACACTAATATAGTTTTATTTTTATTATTATTTTTTTTTAAATATATGTTCCATTATTGTTTGCATCCGAGCTACTAAAGCTAAAAGAAGCATTGTTTTCATATCGAAGAAAGAATTTATTTTTTACTACGTTTTTATTAGCTTGCTTTCTTGTTTGTTTATTTGTTTGTCCAGTACAAATCTTGCAATCGATTTTTAACTAACTTCCCGAGAGCTAGACATTTGAAACTTTTAGAATAGTTCAGAACACGATGGCAATGCATTATTTTAATACTTTTAGTCACCCTTCCAGTGGCGTACATAACGGGAGGGCAGGCGGGGCGCCGCCCCGCCATTTTTTGTGAGGGGGGCATCAAAACTCTCCTCGGCTCCTCCACTTTTTTTTTTTATTTTTTTATTTTTACAGGGTGACCCGCGATAAAATTTCATAACGAAAATTACGGATTTTATGGGTCAAATGCAACAAAAAATACAGTTCTCGAGATATCGAGTTATATATTTTTTCAAGTTTTTTACGGAAATTTTCAGAAAATCCTACTATTTCAAAAACTAAATGAGATTGAGACATAAGGCAAAGGAACACTTTTAAAGAGCACAAAACAAAATTTCAGAATCACTTATTTATTTATAATTTATCAGCTGCTAAGAATCTTAAGTTACTTACATTACTTTTCATAAGCTTTCAAATGGTATAAATTAACTTTAAGATCAACAGACTAATTTTAGAATTATGGTGGGTTGAATGTTACCAAACGTGAAATTTTTAGGTCAAGATCACAACCAACTCTTGTACAAATGCAAAAAAGGTTTCCCCGAACGAAACCACAATGTTTGGGGTACTAGCAAGAAATTTGACACTGAACAAAAAAGAACCTTTATTAACATGGATCCGGAACAGCTTCGTTTTTGAGATATTTACAAAAAACATAATTGTTGGACGTTCATCCTTACAATTCTACAATACTCTTCTTCTGACCATATAATACTTGGAAGAAAACCGAATAGAGAAAAGAATTTTTCGTTGACTGATAGCTATCCCAGCTCTTAACAACATATATAACCGATAATATTTTGGGAAATTTCTAAATTCTACGTCCCTGACACTTTATTAGTCAATTCATTAAGGTGATCTCCAACAACGCTCAATTTTTAGCTCTTTGGTTTAGAGAGCTACAATTAGAGTAATTTGCCTCTACAAGATTTGCATTAGAGAGTATAATGGCACAAATCGTAGTATTTGAGAATTGTAAGGACAAAACATCACCAAAAGTGAGGTTTTAAAATGTTATTATCGAATATCTCAAAAACTAAGCAGTACCGGATACATGTTTATAGGTATTTTTTTGTTCAGCGTCAAATGTACTTTAAGTACCCCCCAAATACTGTGGTTTTGGTCGGGGAAACCATTTTTGCATTTGTACAAGAGTTGGTTGTGATCTTGACCGAAAAATGTCAAAAAATGTCACGTTTTGTAATATTCGACCCGGATACTCCATAATTCAAAAACTAGTCCATAGATCTTAAAGTTAATTTATATACCATTTGAAAGCTTATGAAAAGTAGTAATTTTTCCTGAAATCGCCACATTTCTAACATCCCTCAATTAAGAGTAGAAAGCTCAGGAATTTCGTGGTCGAATTTTTAAAAATCCAAACTTTCAAATGAAACAGGACTTAAAAGATGCTTAACAGCTGATGGGCTAATTATGACCTACCATCCAATTTTAATAAAATCAGACGAGTAGTTTTTAAGATATGTTTGTTCGCAAGTATTGAGCGACAGACTACAGACCGACAAATAGACCGATCAACAGAAAGACAC
>KZ651506.1:296943-308127 GCA_001010745.2 Gerris buenoi
AAATAGTTATTTACGCACCAAGGGAGGAAACAAAGTCATTACTCCCTGAGCGTTATTGTTGGTTTCTGAGGCGAAGCCGAGGGAACCATACTGTCTAAATCCCGAGGCGAAGCTGAGGGAGTTATTTAGTTGGTTCCTGAGGCGTAGCCGAGGGAACCATGGAGTTTAATCCCAAGGCATAGCCGAGGGAGTTAATTATAGCGAGGGTGCTATGACTTTTTGCTCCCGTGGTACGTACAAGATTTTTTCTCCAGAAGGGTGGAAAACATCACAGATAAACCTAAGATTTCGATTTATCAATTTATTTAGGTATTAACTAAGTTTACAAATGTGTATACCTTTAATTTGTTCAACGACTTTTAAAAACAAAAAAAAAGTTTTATAACATCTCATTGTAAAAAAATAATGTAAATTAAATGTGCAATTCATCAATTCCAACTATGTTTTCTTTGATTTCTATAATAACTTTCAATAACTATGTAATTATAATAATAACTCAAATGTTTAAATACTACAAAATGACTAACTGAATAATATTTAATTTATTTTTGTTTATCTCTAAAATACGAGAAATCAAAAATATGAATATAACCTGATTAGACGTAACCTACCTCTTTTCTTGTTCTCTTTATAAGTCTTGTTTAAACTCAGTTATGAAGTCATATGACATTTTAAAATGACGATAGAAATTAAAGAATCACGGCAATCAAAAGTACGTGTTATTTAAACTCTCAAATATTTAAGAAAAAGCTTTTAACCTGTCGAGTCATTGAGTTAAAAAAAAATTGCTATTAGTTACGAAACAGGCAACACGGATTTTTTTAAGAATAATAAGTTGGCTCTACTGTTACTTTCCACCACGATTTTTACTTTCCGCCACGATTTCTACTTTCCTCCACGATTTTCACAACTAGGCTGTAATGGGATCCTTTCCTCCCTATAAACTAGGGTGGAAATTTTTCCTCCCTTCTGGAGGAAAAATATTTTACAGTGTAATTTTGTGCACAAAGACCTATATTCCTTATTTGACCGCTATGTTGCGTTATTCTTACCACATCCAATCACATAATTTTAAGGAATGTTATGCTATTTACTGTGGGTCGCAAAATATTTTAACAACCAAAAGTGGGTCGCGAGACAAAAAAGGTTGGGAACCACTGATCTAGATATTCTCAATGGAACAATAAAAATAAAAAGACGTCACATGTATATAATTAAAAGGAAATAATAATAAGAGAAAAAAATAATAGTGAAAAGTAGATATCCAATTATTTTGGTTCACTATAAATTTTTCTTGTCTAGTTAATTAACATACTAACTACAACATGGTAATAAATTCTGAAACATATTTCCAAGAATAATTTAAATAATAAATATTCCACTATTAGTAACTATAAATAACCCTTATACAATACAACCTTTATCATAACAACAGGGTAATCCATTATTATTTACATGATGTAATACAGTTAATAAGTTAATTTAATATCGAGACCACACGTATTCATTCCTGGTAACAAACGCATTGAAGAATTTAATGACTATATAATTAAATTGGATAAAATGGCCTCGGCCAGTCGTGTTGAAACCGAGGCGATGCGTGAGTACCTAGTGTCGGTTGCTTTGACTATACGAGAGAAAGGAGACGAGTCTATTATGCCCTTTCGCAAATATGATAGTCATAACTGCGCGACTTAAGCCAATAGAGCGTACTATTGGCGAGTAGTTGTAAATAATTTGCGGGTACTTCCTTAGACTGTTACTACCCTTAAAAAAAAACAGAGAGGAGTAACAATCTAAAGAAGGTGTACGGAATGTTCTTCTTTAGACTGTTACTCCCCTTATCAAAACAGAAGTGGGATATTCCTTTGTCACAAAGTACATTGGACTAAAAATACTTTTTTCTAAATAGTTATTATGTCTAAGTTATTATTTTTCTAAAACAACATAGGGGAGTAAAAAATCTAAAGAAGTGCCCATTGACGATTACCATCTTTTTTATCAGCTAAAAATTGAAAAATATCACCTTTAGTTAACTAAGAGTTAAATAAACTTTTAATATAAACACATATTTTTCGTAACAAAGATAAGTAGAATTAGAACTACTTCTAGAGAATTTTATTCTAAATACTTTATGATACCGTTTTAGAATTAAAAATATGTAGAGCAATTTAAGCAGTAATAATAATAAGGATAAATGAATAATAATAATAAGGATAAATATAATAATAAATAAGTAAGGATAATGAGTTAAAAGAAATTAATGAGTCAGATAAAAAGACAAAAGAAGTGAACAAATTACAACGGTATAAAAGGCTAATATGTCATCAAGACAGAAATTGATTAAATACGTTCATAAGAAAAACTTTTTATCTTTTCCGAAGAGAAATGTGACATAAAAAACCGTGTGCTATAGATTTATAGATCAATCAAAACATCTTAGGTCCAAAACTTCCCTTATGAAAAATACGTGTAAAAGGAGTAGATGGGGACATTAGGTTGGAAGTTTTTTTCCTCTGCAGACAAAACTTTTTCGCTTAGACACGACAAACCAGTTGCAAGAAGAAAAAGAAAAATAGCAAAGAAGCAAAAGAAACAGATAGTAAGGCTGAAAGGAAAGAAAAAGAAGGAGGCTCAGAGAGTTTCACCAACAGATGCTCCTCTTTCTTTGCTGTAATGAAACTTTTTGGGAGGTAAAACTCTGAAGGAAGGGGATCGGTGCCCCCTCAATTCTTTCACAACTTTTAGATATGGCAAGAGTGAGAGAGGAGTTAAAGGGGATTCCAAAACAAAATCAAGCCCCTACTTGCCCCCCCCCCCTCCCCTCTTCTCCACGCCTCTTGAAACTTTGCCGTTTAACACTTGGACTTAAGAGGGAAAAGAACCCCCTTACCCTTCTTCGGACATAAAGATTAGACTTTTCTTAAGAGTTCACATCACAAGTGATGAGAACGAAGCACAAAAGAGAAATACCCAACTTTTCTTTAAAAAAGAAAAAGTCTTTAAGTGACAAAATAAGAGCGAAAAAACTCATTTAAAAAACATTATTCTAAAAAATTTAAAATCAATTTTCCAAACGATTATTATACACCGAAGTAAAAGTTTTCATAGGGAATGAAAACAGACATAAAAAAACTCTGTAACAAAGCAATTAAAGTATAACTAGAACAAGTGTTTATGTCCCTACTTGGTTAGATATAATATGTTTAATGGATTCCACGCCACTAACTACTGAAAACTGTACTAATTTTAATTATAAACTCTTAATTTTTATAAAAGACCAAAGTAATAAATTAACTCTAATTAAAAGCGATATCCAAAAATTGTGAATCTTCTCAGCGTCTGTTAGGGGATACCTTTGTATTTTTATTATTTTCCCCTCAACTAGCTATAGAAGGACAGTACCTACAGATTTGGTGAAAAGACCGCTACCGGAGATTTATAATTCGGACATATCCCTGGAGCCACTGCTGGGCAGCATGTGATTCAGAGGTGACTTTTCTGTATAAACAGGCGTCAGGAGTTGTAAATGTGCGACAGCCGATCTTCTCGAATAGCAATTAGATTGGATCGGGTGGTGCACCGCACGATACCGAAAAGGGACCACTTTCTGTAACAAACTGATTTCTCTTCACAACCACCTCCTTCAAAGACCCTGCGCACGTCGTAACATTTACTCTTCTAGAAGGGCAAATGTTGAAAGAACGTAGACCTTGCAGTATCATCCTCGTCTTTCCTCCTCCCTGGAGGTGACGGGAAGGTTTAAGGAAGACGATGACAATGAGTCCTTCAAACAGGTCTCAATTTCTTCTAGACAGAGAAAGAGGAAGGGCTGGACTATGGGTAAACCTAGGACTTAAACTACTTAAATTATGGTCTATGTCTATGGTACTCTACACCAATGTAATTTGAGTGAACTCCGCTGTCGTTATTCTGAGCTTCGTCGTATCTTACGCGATAGAGACCAACGCTTAGTGCGGTCTTCGTGGGCACAAGAAGTTGCAATCCTTCTCAAAGAGAACGTAACAGGTGTCTTTAAAAAAATAAAAAAAGGTCAGGAATTCTCTTAAATCAAATTTAAGAGAATTTGATATTTAACTCCTACTCTTTCAAGATAAAGCCTTGAGTGGTTACTTTAATAGTCACTGACTGTTAAAAAGTTAATCAAATTTACAGCTTTATTTATGTGAATGAAATTGAATAGTGCTGATCGTAAAAATATTATTTTATCTGTTAAAAAAGAATATGTTAAGCTGTTCTTTGTGGTTTTTTTTTGTTGAAAGGAAGAAAACTCAGAGCTGAAGCATCGAGTCGTATTACAAGTCTAACCCAGGACCCTTCTTCCACAGGGTCTTGTTGGCTTTTATTAGCTCCTTCTCCTTCTGCTTCCCAGTGTAAAATTTTACAGGATTTCTCCTTGTACTTCTGTTCTTGCCTCAAGCCTTCCTTTACGCCCACTTCATTCTAGATATTTTTAGAAACAACCCTTCCCACATCCTTTCAGTATTTACAACTTAGCACTTTTACTTTATCCAACCTTCTACAAGGTAGAAATCTAGAGGACCTTTTAAAAAATCAACAAAAATAAATGCCTAAATATTAATGTAAAAGTAGAGTTAAAAATAAAAAATATTTAATAACCTGATATTAACATAAACTTTTATGGTACATAGTTGTTTCTAAAGTGTATAAACAGGGGCGGTAAATAAACGGGAGTCGCTAAACAGTGTTAATATTTTTACAATATTATAAAATAAATGTATAGTATAAATATGGTTTAGCAGCATGACAAGTGTCAACTGTTGTTATATAATTATTCTTAACTTTATTTTTTACTTGTTTTTGTATTTGTAAGAACTAAGCACCAAGTTCGCAAGAAGCGACTTTCAAATTGCGCGCGAGAATCCAAGCAAGACCGAGCGAGTCCGAAAAGACACGACATATCCACCGAGGACTGAGGGCGGCCATATTAATTCAAATTTAAATTACTTAAAAACAATGCAATATATGATAAAAAAAAACAATACTTTTCCTACAATAGGTAGTGAGGAAAAGTAAAAAAAATGGATTTAAAAAGACCTTTTATTTAATCCTTTATTCGATAATAATATAAAAGTATATTAGATGATTATTTTACATGGGTACTAACATAAATAGTATTTTATTATTATGATTTTTATTTTTTCTTCTTTTTTTATTTATGAAAACTTCTTAAGCTTATTTTATTCGATTATTTATTAGCCTTTTCTCTTATTAATGTAATTAATTTAATTATAAAATTAAATTTTATAATTTAATAATAATAACCAAATTCACTGTTACAAACTAGCAGAACTACCTATTCCGACCGAATGCCATGTTGAATCTGGACTAGCTCCTTGGCTGACCAATTACCCATCTATCCGCCGGTTAACCTTAAATAAACAAGAAGTTCTCAAAAATCATTTACACCAGGACCACCTAATAAATAAGGCACTTCAGACAAACACGGAGCACTTTTATACAGACGGCTCAAAGAACATCCAGGGCGCTGGATGTGCCTTTATCCAGGGAACAGAGAGACGGCTCTTCTCCTGCTCTAAATGGAGCTCCATATGTTCAGTTGAGCTTGAGGCTATTTTTCAGGCTGTACAGTATGCCGAGGAAAAAGGCATGGAAAATATTACTATATACACAGATTCCTTGAGTTCACTTAGAGCGTTAGAAGTTTTATACAGTCAAAACCTTACTGTGCATAACATACGAAGATGCATCCAGAGAAGTAAGCTTAAAGTCAACTTTGTTTGGGTACCAGGACACTCAGGTATACAAGGTAATGAGGAAGCTGATGTTCTAGCCAAGCAGGCCATTACTTGTGGCTCACGAGTTGAAACACCAATCACGGCCAAGAACATTTATGGTAAAATCTCATCAGCGCTAATCGAATCGTGGCAGGAAGAATGGACTGGGAACTTGAACAACAAGCTGCGATTTGTAAAACCAAAGCTAGGTCCATGGAAAACATCTGCAAGAAAAAACAGACACGAAGAAACAGTTATCTGCAGACTCCGCATCGGACATACGAGACTGACCCACAGCCACCTCTTCGAACGGAACCAGGAGCCACCAAGATGTCGACTATGCAACGACTTGCAAACTGTTAGCCATTTCCTCTGTGACTGTGACAGACTAACAGAGATAAGAAATCAGAATAATCTACCAACAGCTTTACCTGACATTCTAGGGGACGACGAGAAAAATGTAAAACTTCTACTCCAATTTTTAAAGGACGCAGAACTTTTTGAGTGTATTTAATTCTTAAATTCTAGTATCACTTTGGATGTATCTATATTTTTGCTACAATTAGTGTTATTATTGTATCCTTTATACACTTTAATATTTTTTTTTATTATTTAATTTACCTTTATATTTATTTTTATTTATTAATTATCTCTTAATTTTACTTTATCTATCTATGCTTTTATCTTCTTTTTCTTTTAAACTTGTTTATTGTTATTACATTCATATATTATATTTATTATCGTTATCATATTTATTATTATAACTTGATTTTTTGTAAATTGTATAAATGCGAAACAGGTGTATATGACCTTAGTAGTCCGACACCTGGAATTTAATTAAATAAATAAATAATAATAATTAATTGAACACACTATTATTAGTGTGATTGATATTAGTGTGTTCATCACACACTAATATCAATTTATTATTGTGTGATGGTGATGAACAATAATTAAATATAAATATATATATAATATTATTTTGTCTGCCTAGGTCCAGAGTTGGGTGGGCATCGTCGGGCCCCTGATGAGGACGCGACGAAACGATGCAGGACATGGCGTAATGCCGAGCCAACATCTTTCTGACGTATTGTATGATGTTGGAACAGTTCCTATGTGTCATGGAAAATATTGAGTCAGGCTCCCAGCCGAAACTCTTAGTTTTTACTTGAAGAAAAACTCTAACTTTTTATCCAAAACATAAAGGTAGGTTTAAAACCTATTTCATCAGTACCAAAAATCGTTTAAAAGTTCATTTATTATTATAATTGTTGAACCAAAGAGTTGATAATTAATCAATTACACCTAAATCAGATTTATAATAAAGGTAGCAATAAATTTATCATTGTAAAATTTATTTAAATCAATATACGAGTAATTAGCCAATTATGGCGGATATCGGGAGGTTATTTTAGTCCTCAAAAGCCCTTAATGTTCAATTGTGATTTATATTGATAATTAAAGCTTTCCAGGCGTAGGACGAGCCAAAATACCAGCGGTATTATGACCTCTACTCTCAAAAAAAAAAAAATAAAATAAATAAATAAAATAAAAAAATTAACAATAATTTCAGTTTTTTTTTATTTTATTTTATTTTTTTTTTTATAATTAGAAGGTGTATTTTTTTTAACTATAAATTTACAACGTATCACCATACAGTTTGAAAAAAC
Source organism: Gerris buenoi (assembly GCA_001010745.2). Classification (NCBI taxonomy): domain Eukaryota; kingdom Metazoa; phylum Arthropoda; class Insecta; order Hemiptera; family Gerridae; genus Gerris; species Gerris buenoi. The sequence goes on from KZ651506.1 coordinate 304,394, forward strand.
TCGATTTAAAAAGAAGAATAGTTTTTCTGCTACCATCTTGAATATTTAGATAATTCGATAAGGCTGTAATGTTAGATAAAAGTTTGACAGAATTGTGACGTCAGGGAGTACTGGTTATTTCGGAAAAGAGTTTTATGTCATGGAAGGAAATAAGAGCGGCTCTGATAAGGCGTGGAGGCCGGCCTGGGTTATCAATCAAAGTGGATAAATGCCACGGCAAGTCAACTCATAATCAGTTTTTAACTGTGGCCCGCTCCCTTTCTTGGAATCTCTCATTAAATCCGCAAAAAAATAAGAAAATGAAAATAGAGCCAATAAATCATGAAATATCTCAAAGACCTAAATTTATGAAACTAGATTCATTCTCCCGACATATCCAATCACTTCCCATCTTTCTTTTCTAACAGAGCATGCTTTATATTTAAATAAGAGTAAATAGAAATAGATATATGTATTCACAATAAATAACTAAGTAAGCATATAATAACTTTATAATTTATAGCAAAATAATTATTATATTTTTCGGTATTATCTATTTCTCCATTTTCTGTCGCCACCAGTCACATTTATTCGGCTGCCCTCAGTCCTAGGTAGATACGCGTTTTCTGCCGCTGAAAACGCTTTGCAAGCAAACATGTTAAATAAGTCTTCGAATCTCGTATAAATAGATTTAAATTTACATATTGTATAATTTTGATGAAATTTGGCTTCGACTTATTAAATCCGAATACTTCGAACGAGTTAGTCAAGCAGCATAATTGTCCCAGCTGTTTCATAAGATTGATACAATAATGACGTGAAATAAAAGCCGTTAAATGCATTTTTATTTTCCAAATGAACAACAGCAATGAATCTACTCCGAAGTATTAAATACATTTTTAATATTTAGGGAGTCGCATGTTTTGACACAAAACATGCTTGTATGAAAATGTTATTGACTTTGCAAATAAAAACAAGGATTTTTTAGGAATAATAAAACTGCCTCCACACGTAAATTAAACCACCTTTTATTTGCCAAAGATACTTTCAGCCTTTATAAGGGCATTATCAGTGCCAACATAAGGAAAAAANCTTTGGTGATCTGGGAGAGAGAGAGAGAGACCAAATATAAATAATTTTATTAATGTTAATTATGGTCAGAGCTATGAAACTATGATGATTTGTTAAATCTGAAAATTGTACATTGAAACATTTAATAGAATAAAACCTAAAAGACAATAATTTAGTCCTTATGGTCAAGTCTGGATGTATCTAGTAATCTAGTGCATATAAAGAAGATGTGTTGCATGGAAATGTTAGTTTATTTAAGAAGTCCAACTCCTGGTAGACGGCCGACGGCCATACCTCGAAATGTTTTTCTCTTGATTGTTTTTTCTTTTAAAATACTTTTTGTTTTCTATAAATAATAATAATTATAGGTCTGATATTCTCTAAACACATAAGCAAACTTTTTTTTTTACAAATGAAGTATTTTTTTGCTACTGAACCGGAAAACAACCATATAAATACATCGAAAAGACCATCATTATAAAACAAAATCAGGTACAGGGTACCTCGAAACTTTTCCTCACTTCAGAGGCCACTAAGTGGCCTCTGGCTTTAGTGCATAATACCAAAGCAGCATTGGACGTGGTCATTACTCAGTACTTGGATGGGGCTGTTTTGAACTAGCTGATTTATTATCATCCTTAAAAAAAACCTTATTTTTAATACCTAAATTTTAATTAATTATTTGAAGTTGGCGGTATTTTGTCAGATGTGAAGAAACATTGACGTCATCAAAATTATCGTACTAATAAATAATTAGGTTATGGACTACCATCTGGGGCCCACAGTAAGGAATCCGTAACCGAGCTAAAAAGCAGAACACTCATGTGTTGCTTATGTTGTTATTAAGTCCATAACCAATATGTGTGGGTAGGTACAGGTACAAGATATATTCATGCCAAATTTCAAAGCCATCGGACGAAAGGTGTAGCCGTGAGAGCAGGCGACGCGACGGACGGACGGACAGACAGACACACACAGGAAAGTATGGCTCCTTGGGTTTGCCTACGAACCCTAATTACAAGTTTCTCTCGGACAAAAACGTGAAGTTAATTAAAAGCGGGTAAAAAAGAGAATAATATTTAAACATATTATCAATATCACAACTATTATTTAACGTCATATATTGCAGAAGCAGAAAGCTAACATTTATCGACTATTCAGAATTACGTGATAGTTGAAATGTAAGGGTGTAAAGGATTTGAAAGAATCAGCTAGTTTGTAGTCGACATCTGTACCTTCTCTATAAGGGTTTTCCTCTTGGAATCTGTATTGAAGTGAACGTAGACTTCCAACAGTATTTTTCTTTAAAAAGTTCTTAACAATACGGAATGTGAAAAAAAACTACAAATGCCTGGTACTGGTACTTGATGTTTTATAATTCTCCCCAGGTATAAAAGAAGTAAATATAAATACTGTTTTCTTTAGAAACAAATTATACTAAAGAGCATTAGCTGAATAACTGTAAAAAAAAGCAAATAAGTATTTATATTTCCCATTGAATGAATTGGCTTTTTGCTCTTACGTTATTTCAACATGGCTTTATAATAGAAATAAATATTTGATGACCCCTTAACCAAGAGCTTTTAAAATAAATTCAATCATCATTTAACCAAAAAAGTATGTATAAAATCCTTTCACCGCGAGCTTTTATAAAATATAACATAATTCTCACTTAAAAGGAAAATCTCATATAATTTTTATAATAAAAAAATGATTAAAATAAGGATAAACCTTTATTAATTTAAAATATACAAATTCGGATGTGTTATTCAAGATTTAAAAAGCTTTAACAGGATTTAAATAAATTCAAAACCGAGTAATTAAAAATAACTTTACTCGTTTAAATCAGGTCTATTTCTATAAATATTACAAGAGGATTAGTTAGGATGTACGATTATCTAAAGCATCTCTTAACTAACAATCCGTATGTACGAGTATATAAAAAACCATAGGGATTTAATTATAAGAGAGATTAAACTATTGAACAATTAGCTTAATGGTTACAATGGCTAAAACGTACATTTAGCAAAAGACCTTAAACCTGCTTTCTATAAAAATATAAGAAATCGTTCGAAAAATCCGAAAGTGTCGGACTCAGGGAGGACACGTGTGGTGCAGTACTGACTTTCCACGATCTTTCTCAAATCACACGGTTTAGCACATTTCGGCAGTTAAAAATCTGATGACCTCCCCCTGCATCGACTCCGTCTTAATGTGTGCCCGAATTATCTTTCAAAATAGCCCAGTCACTTTAGGTTTTCACTTCGGAATAAATCCCGCCAAGCTAAATTTTGGTATACACCCTCGTTTTGGCATCAGATATAACCACTCAAAAGTCTAGCTCGATTGGGCGTTCGGAACCTTACAAAATGGCGGCCAAAAGGTAAAAAAAAAAAATAGCTTTTCCAATATATCTCGGAATACGTTAATCCTACGACAAAAATAGTTCTGTACTAAAATAAAGAAAATTAAAGTCTCTACAAAAAAGGCTCTATACACTTTTTCTGTATAGTTAACAGTTTCCACGTAATCGCGCAGGGAAAAGGACCCCAGCGTTCGGAGCTCTCACATACGGGACTAAAGCGGTTTAGGTTCATTTCTTATGAAATACAATTTTCCATTTTTTTTATATTCGCCCCGATACGAGAACAATATTTAAAATTTCCATTTTTTGACAAAAAAAA
>KZ651506.1:321575-354056 GCA_001010745.2 Gerris buenoi
GAAAGCTACTCATAGAAATTCAAATTATTACAAATATTTTTTTGGTTATAATCTCAACATCCTAGGTCATAACAGGAAGGGGGTTATCCGACCTCTTTACTCATCTACTCGATGAGATCATTAGTGTGAAACATATCTCACTGGATTTCGAACTCACAGCCGGGGGGAGTTCGACCTTGGTTCTGTCGGTGAGTTATACCTTGGTTTCAGAGTCGAGAGCGCTACCACTCGATTTCATGACTCATCAGTTATCAAAGATCAAACTTTAAGCAAACTTCAAATTACATTAACTTAACAATGGAGCTATATACTTTTATTTCCTTCTTGACTCAAATTAAATGGTATATTTTAAATGCCTTTGTACATATAAATCAAAATCTAAAACAATAAATTATTTATTGTGATATATCACAATAAATATGGATCTTTATATATAAAGATCCACAACGAGAAAAATAATTATATTCAGTGTCTTTGATCTACAATTATCTATAGATTTAGAGTAAACCAAAACTTTTTTATTTCTAAAGTTAATAACAAAATCTAAATCAAAAATTAAAGCTTCAAAAATAACCAGTCATTTATATATTTCTATATTAGTTACATGAAAAGGCGGAGGCGGAAAAGAGTTAAGTCTTAGAAGATCATCCGACCCCAGTTTCCCTTTTTTATGTGGTCTCTAGATGTGTATTTAAATGTAAATTATTTTCATTATAATAAATAGAAGTGGAAAAAGAGAAAAGGAATGACAGAGGCTGCGAAGAGTTTTAAAGGGAGGAGCATTTGAATAAGTATTTAAAATGAATTATTTAAGACAAAATCTGTGGAAGGGAGGCTTTTCTGCCCTTAAAGTGGGAGGCAGTGGAAAGCTCATTAAAAGTTGTAGCTCTGGCAAGAGAGAGAAAGCGAGGAAGGACGGGGTGGGGCGCACTGAGCCGGGGCACGAGGATTTGCCGGGCATTGTTAGCGAGGTACTGAGGTAAATATTCGCTACCAAGACAACCCACACAGAACATAACTCGGCAACAGTGATAAGGAGTGATATCTAAGTGATAAGCAACTCAAGTGATAACCAAATGCCAAATAACAGAAATCTAAAAGAAAAACCATCCTAAGAGTTTTCCATCAAACGATTTAAATTAATGTCGAACAGTGGTAGTTTTATTTTTTATTTTAAATACTATACACATCCTTCAAACCTTTGATCCTACATCATTCATAGTTTATCTGGTTATAACGCTAAAGCATTATAAGGATAAATCACAAGGAGAAATATTTTCCTAAAAATATATAAAATTAACAAAATTTAATAAAACTGTAGCTAAGAGAATTAATTTAAAAAATAAACTCGAAATGCAAAAATAAATTGTCTACTATGACCATGGTTATTATATTATCATTAAAGGAATTTAATAAATCTTACCCTTAATAGATATTATCAAAGAGGGTGTAAAATACAGGGGCACAATGACCAGTCATTTCTATAATTCTATTATAGTTACATAAAGCGGAGGCGGAAACGAGTTAAGTCTTAGAAGATCATCCGACCCCAGTTTTCCTTTTTTTTGTGGTCTCTAGATGTGTATTTAAATTTAAATTATTTTCATTATAATAAATAGAAGTAATGGAGAGACTATGATGTGTGGTTGCTCAGCCCGAACCCTTTTAACTAGGAAGTGTACATGTTAGAAAATGCTACTCCTCTGAACATTTACCATATTTTTTCGATATTAATTTCTAGGGACCAAAATTGAGAGGGGGTAGTAAAAGCGGCAACAGGTTTGAAAATTTGAGAGGTGAGAAGGGAGTGGTTAAATTCTGCATAAAATCCTCATGCAATTTGTAGAATATTCTTAGGACGGAATGGATTCCTAGAGTATAAATTCAAGTAATAAAAAAAGAAGATAAGTAAGACAATCAAATCAACTAGGACTATGAACGATGCATCACACGCCGGATAATATCATCATAATATATAATTATTATATGACTGGTATGGTAATTTACGCGTGCAATATATAATTTTCACCTTATTTTCTCATAACTACTTTCAATAAATATTTACTTTCTAATGTTCTGATGTTTTTTTACATTTGCTTATTTCATTTTATTTGTATTTCATTCACCAATTTTTAGACTTTTGTATACACACAGGCAAAGAAGGGAACTTCAGCTAGTGATTAATAAAATAAGCACATGTCTATTACATATTTGTATACTGTACTATTATGTACATGGATAATTATGGTATTACTGTTATTGTGGTATATGGACCACACGGACAGCGTCCATAGTGGCAACCATCGATAGTAAGCCGGGTCTCGCCACTAGTGGCTGCCGATACCGAACACTAAATTTAAATTTTACTTAAATTCGTCCCGCCATGATCTATGACTATTATCGTATGATCTATTATAGTATCGTGATGATAATATATATTTAAATTTAAAAAATCCTGAATGTATAATTATTGTTGTTTACTCATTGTACCAATATTAAAATATTTTCCTATTAATTTAACTTAAGTTATACAATATACAATTACATGAATCGTAGTTATGTACAGTAAAACGAAAACCGAATGAACTCATGATTAAAGTAGGATATAATTTTTGAATGTTTAAGTCTGGAAGAGAATGAAAGTTCCACTTTTGCAATACTTCGAACCACCCATGGGTTATTCTCAATCTATCCAGAAGATCAGTGTGGGAACGTCCCAATTTTATCATAACATTGCACCTAATCAAACTGTATTTGATATTTTCAACAAAGGCAATGTAATTTTTAATCTTTATAATTTTAAACATTTCATCTTTTTATAAATTATGTCAAATAAGCATGTATATACCAAATTTCATTTGAAGCAAGTAATGTTTAAACAAGTTATCATGGAATATCGAAAGTGCTAACATTATGAGTGCACTAAGCAAGCAAATCGAAAAATATATTGCGAAAATATTTTATCATAATAAAAACTTGATTAAAAACAATTTTTCATTGATTAAAAAAGAAAATGTAATATGAACACAGTAATAAAGTATTTTATCTTATATTTTAAATTTAAATCTTGAATTTACAAGAGCAGAAACAGGAAAACGATGTTTATTTAAAAATAAGCAGTCAGAGAAGGGCTTCACCTCCTGGGTAGATAGCGAAATACTAGTAAAGGCAGCACTGTTAGGGTTGGCTTCAATCAGTGCTTGACTAGCTCCGCCGGAAAGGTTTCTTATTTCCTGCGAGGCAGGGGAAAGAGGCAGATTCGGTCCAAGGGAAGCGGAAGCGTATCTTCCCTTATTACCTTTAAGGCTGGGGTCTCGACCTTACCAACCAGCCAACAACCATTTTACTGAGACTAAATTCAACAGAAGAAACCCCTACAAGGTAAAGCCCAACATAACAGTATGTCATCCAAACCGTAAAAATAAAACATAAACAATAAATTTATATTATTAACTATTTGCGAGATACGAAGACTAATAAACAATCAATTATTTTAAATTAATTCAATATTCAATTGAAATTTCTAATTATTAAGTGTCAACCAGTAATACTGGAAACATGAGGAGAAGAAAATTTGTTTAGTCTCTTGTCAAACCTTTTTACTATTCAATACAGACAGATTTCGATCATTTTAATTAGCAATTGTCAGTTCATAATTTTATATAGCAATACTTAAACTGATTTTTTACCTTATTAGAACCTCCAATTCTCACCCTCACGCTATTTGGATCCAAGCTGATTATAGCTTAAGTAATAATTAAGATGAAATCCTAATAAATGTATGTTGATGTCATAGAAATTATTACCTATAATTTACTATAATCGTAATTTTACCATTTGATTATTTTTTTATCAGAATGTTCAAATTGGTTTTATCACAAGAAGGAAAAAAGTTAGATAAAAGAACTAAAACACTAAACTAAACTTAGAATAGACGATTGAATGACGGAATTATATAGTAGCGCCTTAAAGCTTTAAGATATTTTACTATCAGATTCAATTTCCCTTCCATCGAGGACCCGGTAAAATACAATGAATAGAGCAGAGGGAACCCCCTGAAAGAATAATGACGGAAAAGTTAGTTTGAGACCGAAAGGCTCCGAACTGCCTTTAAGATCAGTAAAAAGGAAGAAATAGATGAAAAGGGATGAGAAGGGCTGGGTTGGCCTCAACAGCGGTTTGTCCTTTAATATGAGGCCCTTCGAAAGAGAGAACAGACCGGGGCTGGGTTCTTCTTGCCTAGGACTTATTGAAACGGATCAATCTAACTGGAAAATACCTCAAGAGAGGATAAAAGCCCTCGAGAAAATCCGTGTTTAAAAAAATACACAGGAGAAAAAAACCTCGACCAGAGAGAAAAACTCAAATATTTGCTTAAATAGATTGAGTTTCACTTGCTACGTGTAACTTTGGAAAATAAAATTTCCAAGTCTGTTGAAACGGAGCGCCCAGACAAAGAACAGGCTTTTTTATGCATCAAGATCCAATCCGTGGTTTTTTTTAAAAAGTTTAAAAAAAAGAAGACACAAAGAGGGAAAAGTAGAGACGAAAACCAATACGCTCAGAAATTCGAAACCTGTAGAATAAATAAGAACATGGAAAAAACTATAAAACCATTCGTTTTGTGTTTCATACATTTAGGCTTAAAATACTTTGTAGACACTCAGTAAGATAAAAAGATTCATAATGGGTATAAGTAATTCGACTTAAAACAAATTATATATATATAAAGCNATAAGTGGTCTGGTCGGCTAAATTCACCTGGGGCACATGGCTAGGCAATAGGAAATTGAAAAAAACAAACAGGTAGAGAACGGTCATGTCCCGCCAATAATGCTGGACAATGTAATTTTCACGATCCTCAGTAAAAAGTTAGAAGTAGACCGAAAATAAAGTTGATGTTAGTTTGCCTCTTTATATTTGACCACTTTGATTTAGAGTAAATATTTAGATTTTAGATAACTAACCATTCAAGGGACAAACTATAATCAATTTGATTTTCGGTCTACTAACTAATTTTGTACTCAGGACTATGAAAATCACATTGTCCACCATAATTGGCGGGACATGGGCGTACTCCACTTTTTTTTTCTTCAAATAGCTATTGGCAAGCTATGACCCGCAGATAAATTAAGCACACCAACATATTCTTAAAAGGCAGAAAAGGCACTAAAATATTAACTTGTACACAAATTTCTAGCTTAATATTAGTTACTCACTTTTTTTTGCACGCTTTATCTCCTGGACTATAATAGCAAGTGATAGAAAATATTGGTTTTAAAAACATGTTTGTTTTGATGTAAAAAATGATCCCAACAAAAACACTGGTGTAAAAAAAAAAGTTTCGCATAAAAAGTTTTGAGATCATAGGATTAGCCAAGTATTCCCCCTGTCCAAGTAAGTTCTACAAGGTCTGATTTATACAGTACAAGTAAGTGATGTAGTTTGTCGGTCCCTCTCACTCTTCTCTCTCTATCCCTCACAAACGAACATTTTCCTTTCCAAATCACTCTACACGTTTAAACTTACAAACATTTTCTGACTCGGCAATTACGCAGCAAAAAAAGGTTAAACAGTTTGTTATTTAATTTATATTTTCCCTGTGGTTTATATCCCTGTGGTTTATATCTAGATCTTTTTAAAAAATAAACTAGGCACGCGTGGCTCTATCCTCGAAGCGAGCGTATAGTAATAAGTAATAAATATCAAGTCTATCTATTGACTATTGAAAAAATAGTTATAATGAATCATGATGAATTGATAGAAAAAGGGTATGATAGTAAGTAAAACGGCTAGTAGTAAGGGAACCACCCTGCATTCTTACTATTCCTCTACCTCTGACCCTAACCACATCTCCTTATCAAGTATTATAAAATGTATGACTTCACAACGCAAAAACTTTGCTTGTTACTAAGTTGAAATTTTACATGCGCATGTTTTAATTGTACATTACGACGATGAATATAAAGTTTAATTAAAATCGTTGAACATGGGTACCAAATTTAATCAAAATCGGTCCATTGTTACTCAAGTTATCAAAAATTTTTCAGTTAATCCCAAAATTTTAAATGGGCAAGTAAGTGTCATCGCAAAGGGTCTGCAGACCATTTAACAAATAAGACAAGGTCATTAACCAGCATAATCTTCCCATCGTCCGGATCAAGATGGCGGTTATTTAAAGTTTGTTTTAGCTATAACTTTTGAACTGTTAACTGTAGTGACGTGAAATAAACGCCTTGATAAGCATTTTAATTACCCCAACGCAATGAAATTACTCTCAAGTGTCCAACAACTCAAAGAGTTGTAAATAAATGATTAAGATTTGTTTGGGAGGGGGGGATATTCTTTTTTTGGAAGGGAACATTTTTTTTTCTCATAACATACAACATAAAAATTCTTCAACATTTTTTATTTGTTTTTTGAAAAATAAATTATTACGATTTTTGTGCTGATTTGTTAAAAAATAGAGGGGACGAAAAACGCAATTTCGAGGAAATATGGCGAAAAGATAAATCTGTACCTAAACTAAACAAAATACATATTTGTACTCCTTCCCCTTTCATTTGACATCCCACATGACCCTTTCTTTTTAATTTGAACCCTTTTTTGAGATGTATTAATATATAATTATAATATAAAATTGTGGTGACAATATTGCAGTGTTACTTTTAATTAAAGTCATTATTATATTACATCCCTAAAGACCCACAAACAACAACAATATTAAATTATATAGAGGGATCACTATTATTCATCTACACTACAATATTAATTAATTATAATAAAAAACTCTTCAACAGTAGACACAACAGTTTTTTATTGGACTTAAAAATTATAGAGATTAGGTAATAGATTTTATATTGCACAATTATTTACGCACTTATTATTTAAAAAATGCAATACGCATTAAGAAATCAGATTAAAGCAACTTGTTTATAATTTTAAATGAAATAATTCGAGAGCCTCTTATGGAGAGGGAATCGAAGGATTACAGCAATACTTTTTCTGGTCGGGTTTGAGTCTGGTTTTAGGTGAAAGTAAAACGAAAGCAATTACGAGATAATCCCCACCCTGTAAATGGGACGAGCTTGAAAACCCGAGGGCTTTAATTTAACTTCATCCCTGTCTATAGCGCGTTTTGAAAATAGCGCTAATTGCGCAGAAAAGAGTCGATGGGTAATATTTAGCCCAGAGTCGAGATGATCGAAGCCCTGGGTCCCCGCGGACCCTAATTAACCGGAGTTTAACTCTAACCCCCTGCCCACGTTCACAAACCTTCTGTAAGGGCCCTAAAACTCCCCCCTCCCCACGTTTATTCGCTATTTAAACCCCTCAAGGGAACAGGCAGGCCGTATAATTCACTATGAACTAATCAGCAAATAATGGAATAATGGAATATACCAGAGTAAAGGACGGGCTAATGGGACTGCAACGTTTTACCCCCTTTAACATTTCATACCCCTTATAATGCAACACGGAAACACCGAGAACAATACCAAAAAGGATGTAGCACTGCCTCGACCTATACAGGCATCTAATTAACATTTCGCACATTGATATTTTCCTAGGAATAACGAGCTGAAGTTACAGCGCTCCAGCAATCCACACAGGCCGAGTGATATTCCCTCCTACCATCTTCAGTACACATAAACAAACCAACTATAGTTAACCTCGTTAAAAACCTCTTTAGACACTTTTAATTAATTAAAACTTCACCTCAAAGCAATGAAGCACAACTATTTAGAGGTAATAATAGTTTCTTGGTTATCATTATTAGTGAATTAAAAATAAAGGTATTGGTACTTTTTGAATAATGTAAACATATTTATTTTTTATAAACAAGATTAAATAAAAAGTCGAATTTGTTAACCAGCATAATCAACCCAACCGATCCAAGATGGCGGCCATTTAAAAGTTTGTTTCATCTTTAAGTTTTAAACCGTTTATTGACGTGAAATAAAAGCAGTTAAGCATTATTGTCCGCAGGAAATAAGACTACTCGGAAGTCTCCAGCTCAAACCGTTCAAATAGTTTAAGATTTGGGAAGGGAACCCATTATTTACCTCCAAATATGCTGCGTAACACAAGTCCTTATAATTATTTTTTGAAAAAAAATAACTGTGATTGTTTGGTTGATTCCATTAAACAAATAAAAGAGAGGACATGAAAAACGCAATTTTTAAGGACACAGCTCAAACATGAATTGGTTAAAAAACGAAACCAAATATATAGTTGTCTCATAGGGCGTAATCCTTTTTCATTTAACTTTTTTTTTCATTTTCATTTAATCAGTCATGGTCAATATAACGCATGTGTGTGTATGTGTGAGGGTAAAGTAATAATATATTACCAGTATTATAGATGGAATTTTATTATACGCTAACAGTTTCATTAGGTGTTAGTAGATATAAGGAGTAGGACTTGTAAAAATAAGATAGATAAATATGCTATATATATTTTGCTTATTACGAAATATTAATATCTAATTTTTAGAATTCGTATTGTTTACAAAAATGTTTCTTTTCTCTCAAAAATACATTGTGGCAAATTTAGTTTTAACATTTAATTTTTATTTATATATTTCATGGAGCAGGAACGAAGAAAATAACCATTCAGAAGCTTAGTATGTATATTTTACTTACTACATCTCCATTAACTTTAGTTGTGATTTTTTTGTTCATGATTTTGACATTTATTGTTTTGAAACTGTAAAGAAAAGGCAAAGAAGGTTATGTTTAAACGACATTTGCAATAAACTACAGTTGGTTTGAAGTGATAAGAAGAAATGCAATAAGTGTGGTGATAAATAACAAAATATAAGCAGTTAGTGTATGTTAACGACCATCATGGAAATGCCTATAATATACTAATAGAAAAAACAGTCAACATTTTGGACTTACATTATGGAACAAACAAGCTTTGAAAGAAGACAAGGTTCAAATCAGCAAATATTTGATGAAGTATACAAAAAATCATTTATTGAAATAACCAGTCGCAATCAAATTTACAGATTAAAAGAAATCCTTAAAGCTGGCTTAAATCGACTTTATTATAGGAGGAGGAGAGCCAAGTAATTTCCTGATGTCATATTAAAAGGCGAATCTCTTATAATTATTAAAATCTTATTAATCTCTTAAATTATTATATAAAGGTGAACTTTTATATTCATGTTGCGTTTCGTGTCAAGGAATAAAAACCGTTGTTCTATAATCGTTCTTTTTCATTCTCCTTTACTTAAAAGAAAGTATTCAAACACCGTGGGCATTATAATCACTCCATACATTATACAAAATGATCATAAACATTCGTAAACTGGAAGGTTTTAGAAGACAAAAATAGGCATAAAGAAGCTTTTGCACTCTGAATTTGACGGGACAACGATATCATAATAATACTTAAACGTCTTGGCAATTAGTGTGTAACATATCTTCCTCACGTCCTGTCACTGGACAGACGAATGGTCAAATTCGGAGTATAAAATAAAGAATATGATAAATTTAAAAATACGAGTATTACAAAAAATTAGGATGCGTAGAATAATAAACACTAGCACCCCTTTTTCGCTAGTATTAATATAGGAGAAGATTAGTTTAAAAGCTATTCATAGACTTCGACAAGCCTACGACTCAATTAGGAGACAGCCACTATTGGAAGGATTGAAAAGTTTTGAAGTTCCCAAGTTTATGTAGAATAACATTCTTGGGAAATCTAGAACTAGCATGGGCTACGTCAGGAACATTGTCTAAGAGAAAACTATGCAAAACTTAGAATTATTAATTAGCGTGGTACTGATACTGTATAATATTAATTTATTAAATAGTTGAAACTCAAGAAACCAAATTATGTGCTAGTTTCAAAGAGAAACTAGGTTTAGGAGGGAGAAGTGCGCATAGGAACCGACACTCTTGAACAACATCAAATCTCAAAGTATTTAGGATCCATAGCCTCAGGGAACAATACTCGTACCAGAGAGATATCAAGGCATTCTGTAGAAAACCAGAGCTATTTGCCCTCCAGTCAGTGTTCAGTCCGGAACTTTTAATTAATCGTAATACCGAACTTTTGGTCAACAAAAGTGCGGTAATACCAACTGTTACATAAGACTTGCAATGTATGTTGGAGCAAATTAATATTTACTTAACTAATTTTAATATTAACCTTAATGACAAACTTTCGATTTAAAAATGAGTGGTAAGACCTACTTTTACATATGACCTAAGTCATGAACGTAGGAGCTAGTGAAGTGAGGTATTTAAAATAAGAAAAAGTTATTTAAAGAGAGAAAAAGCAAAATAAACTACTCTTTAGTATGGTTTCCTAGTCTCACAGGTTCCTAGCAAACGTGGCTTCTTTAACTACGTGTCACAATGAGTGAACAAGTGTTAAATTTAAATTTTGTGGTGAAATTTTGTGAGCTCATGAAATCTGTGGGAGTCATTATGGGTTAATAATATTCTTACCGGCACGATAGTGTTATCTTTTATATAATCGAGTAGTGTCCCGACGGGCGACGCGACGACTCGCCTCTAAATGATTTATAACGTTAAAAATTGATTAGCCATAAGCTGGGATTGAAGCAGTGACCTCCTGTGCGTCAGGCGAAAACGCTACCATTACGCCATTCTATTGTAATGAAACTCCATGCATAAAACTTATTATTTAAACAGTAAATAGGTATCTATTTAAATATGTATTTTAATTATAACTTTTTTTTAACCATATTTATTCTGTCCGTTGCCACGGGCATAACGGCTAGTAATATTATAATATGACTGCAACAGAGAGACTGAATGACGTATATATACGTCATTTGCAAATGGTGGCACTTATTTTACATGATACCTTGCGCTCAATGCTATTTTTTGAACTATGAAAAATAGATGTGATGTTTAATGTCCTCATCGAAAACTTATGATGTTTTTTTTGAGATTTAATTCAATTGACAACCACATTCAGCAATTTTTGTTAAGAAAAATTAACGGCAGGTTAATTACGAATAGAATGGTTATTCTTGCTAGTATTATAGTAGTATATAGTAATAGGCAAGTATTGAAAGCATTAATATTCTGAGAAGCAAATACAAATAGATAGGAATAAAAGAAAAGTGGAAGGTACTAGACCGAGCTAAGAAGGAAATTCTACTAGGTAAAATAAATGAAAAGTATATATCCCTCACACCATGTCTACATCACCTATGTTATGTCTGGCAACTCTAGTATAACTGGGTCCAGCTTCTTAAGGGCAGCAAGTATTAGAAGACAAAAATCTATAAGAAAAAAGTATAAGGAACCAAACAAACACCTTAAAATAATTTAGTTTTGCTATGGATAAAATAAACTCACCTCATTCAAATCACAATTGCTCTCTTATTAAGCACTATAACTATAAAACAAACTTGTTAATCATAAATTAGTTCAGGTGGGAAAGTTAAAAATTAAATTAATTGCTATTGCTAGTTTTTCACTTTCTCATATTATTCGTAGTATATAAATGTTAAAACAAAGTATTGAAATGGCGCAAAATAAGTTTTGAAAGTTTAAGGTTTTCTGAGTCAAAAAAGAAGTTGTGAATGTGGGTGCCCCACATGCGGGGGGGGGGGACCTCGTTTCGGTTAAAATGTCGACTGTTGCAAATATGTTGGATTTACACCTGGAAAGGAATGTGCTCAAACGGTTAAAATTATCATCTAACCATTTGTGGGCTACGTTAGACAAAGTATCCAATTTAAAAAAAAAATAGACGAGTATGTACTTCAAACATGTAGGTGTAAATTGATTGATTGTATGTTTGTGCGCATTTGGAAAGGTTAGAACTTATATGGGACAAACAAAGAGCTATTTTTGACCTATCATATAAATTTCATTAAAATCGGGCGAGCAGTTTTTTAAGAAATGTTGGTTCACAAAAATTGAACGCCAGACAGACGCGGGACCAAAATTGTATGAAACGGGTTTCTCATTTTTTTTTTTTTGAAACCGGAAAAATAAAAAATGCTCGTTCTTCGGAACGATGTTCGTTAAGCTTGGAAGCAATAAGTACTTATGTGAGAAAAATGACTACGAGCAGTATTGGACAGATCTTGAAAGAGAATTAGAAACTGTGAATATTAATCGATAGGTCATAATTAGCCTTTTGCTGGTACCACATTAATTTTAATCTTTTGCGCCTATTGTTTTCTCTTCTCTTCTCTTTTTTATTTTTTATTTATTTTTTTTTATTAACACCTATTATACTTTGAAAAGTTATCTGATTTAGCAGAAATTTGCATGGTTTGTCAATAGTAGCACTCTGATAGTCCCATATTTAATTTTAACCGTCTGAGCACATTTATTATTTAATAAAAATAACAGTGATCAACAACACTTTTAATTCCAATGGGACAATTCGTCCAATAAATATAACGCGTGGAAGCTATGTGCGCCTTACATGATGACAGACTATTTTTATTTAATAATTATGTATTATACTTCAAGATAGAGCAATAAATAACTGTACAATTACCAAGCGTATATTTAACTAATACTTAAATCTGTCAGATAAACTATTCACACGATAAAATACCGAATAGAACCCGTTGAGAATAGTTAAAGCTCAGAATATCTCCTACTAGTGTTTAGATTTAATTAATTTCTAGACCGGGAATGATTTGCACGCAGTATTTTGCAAAGAGGGTATAGGTATTTTAAGCATATATGTATAATGATTTTGAACGGGCCTAAACCAAACTATTTTCGCTAGTGGAATTGTTGAATTAGGCATAAGCTCACGCTTCGGTTTCACAAACCGCATTTCATGATCCACAACTTGGGAACGACGCTAAACCAAATAGATTGGATATTGAAATGTAAACAAGCATGAAACCTGTCAGGTTTGAAATTCTATTTCTATTAATCCCTATCATTCATACCGATCCAATCCCTGAATCAATATACATAGTTTCTTTTCTCGTAGAAGCAATGAAACCCTTCAAGGGATGAGGATTTATTTGAGTTTTAAATCTTTTTTAAATATTTGAAAAGTAAACACAAATAAAAACTTCTCAAATATTGAAAGGTATTTTAGGACAGGAATAAAAATTCCTCACAGTAAAAATCTAGGGGATTCACAGTAAATGAAGGGATTCACAGTAAAAATCTAGTTTCTCCTTCTAGCCAATTTACCTATGATATAAAAATTTAGAAACATTTAATACAGTACTCTATTAATTTCTAAGCAAATAAATTACAATTATACTAGGACTTAGGACTACTATAGTATGTCTTGTAATATGATTATTACATAAAGAGCCCCCTATGGAGGGGGGTCCTTATCTCCCGGGGCCCTTAAACCACGGCCCTCCAGGGGCCTTATCAACATTGATTGGACCTTCTTGTTACATAGTAATAGCACCAATCTATCAAAAAAGAGGTGAAAATACTCTTACGTTTGGTAAAATAAAAACATAGTGTCTATAAAAAAATCGGCCCGACAGACTCGAACAAATCTTTGATAGTGCTTATGTTGTATATTGATATTGAATTTAAATTCCACAATATCAACAATAGAAATCTAATTCAGATACCCTTGTATTCTATAAATAGAAAATTTATTTTTGATGGCGAATGAGGTGTAGAAGTAAAACAGTAGAACACTAATTAATTCTGATAGTTTGCGGCTGTATCGGCAGTCGTTATTGATATATTAACTAGAAAAACTTCAAAAACTTAAATTTCAAAATTCTAGATCATTTTAACCTTTTGAGGAACACCTTGTATATTTGTATTTAATTTGTTAGCATTTATTATATTTATATTATATATATATAAATATAAATATACTATTTAATTATATATATCTATATTCATACATAAATATATATATTTAAATTGCCCTAAAATTTTATAATTTTGTAATATCTAAAAATTTTCGTTAATATATGTAAGTTTTGTAGAGAAAATGGCAATTTAAGGTATCTTGTCAATTTTTAATACAACTGGAAAATATTACCTCCGCTTTTAAAATGGAAGCCATTTCAAAATGTTAAAGATTAACATGAAAATGAGCAGAAGTTTCAAAAAAATAATAAGTGACCAAAAAAATGCATTTTTTTTATAAACACTTTTTTTTGTTTCCTAGTTATTAGTTTTTAAAATTACCGCCCTTTTAAAACCGGAAATAATATTTTCTCCCAAATTTATTCCAAGCATTTAATTAGTAAAAAAAAAAAAATAGAATATTTTTCTTGTGTACTGGGATAAAAAATTCAACATAACAGAATATCAAGATACAAAAAATATTCGGGTAATTTTTCGCTTCGTTAAAAAAATTAAAATATAAGAAGAATTTTTTCATTTGTTTGAAACAGCGTTAGAAAGAAAGGGTTTTTCGTTGGAAACTTAATATAGCGGAATCCAAAGGGGAACGATGGTTCGTACTGGGAACGTCATTATGGTGGGTTTCAGGCCGCTTACTCGAGGGGAGATTAACAGATACGCGAGAAGAGAGGACCAGTAGGGAATATGTTCAACCAAACCAGCGTAATATGGTAAAAATGTGCTGGCCACCACGAGGTTTATATGTGCCCTATTTTCCGACGAGTAAATGTACTCTCAAATGTTCCCCTGATGGCCTGTTCCATTGGGGGGCGAACCTCAACTAACGTCGAGAAAAAAACCTTTTTCATGAAACTACTGGAGATCGGGTCACGGAATGAAACGCAGGTTGGGAAATGCTTTTTAGGCTAACACTGTTAACGTTTAAACATCCTCGTATTTTCAGCATATTACAGCTGTTTTAAAACATGGCAAAAGCTGCACAACAATTTTGTAGCCAGTATTTTAACAAAAATCCTATTTAATATTTCCAAGAACATATTTTCATTTTAAATATTTAAACATTGATTAATTTTTCATTTTCCCGTTTTTAAGTTAAAACAGCAGTATACTTTTCTTATTGGCTTTTCCCCCATAAATAGAGCATTAAATAAGAATGTATAATATAGCTAGCATAAGCTTATGATGATAAACAAATATAACATTTCATATGAATAGAATACATACATTAGGAGAAAATAAATAAATATACAAACTTAGACAACAGGCTTTTGTATGAATTATTAAAAACCTTCTGCACTAATAAATAAAAAAAAAAAACTCTTAACAAAAAGAGTACGAGAGAGAATAAGAAAAAGGAAGAATGATTGGAAAAATAATAATGAGAAATGAGTAATTCCTTGAAAAGTATTTTTTAAAGTTTCTTGCTGCATGCATATACCGAATAGAACTCTGCATAATTCTGCAGCGCACCTAATAAATATGTCGATGTTTCAGCACACACAAAGTGCCACACGCACAATAGGTGTGTGAAACAAGACATATTCTGATTTTGAAGAAAATTGGCTGACCTTTATATCAGAATATCTTGGATTTCTTATTCTCATTCGTAAACCAGAATGATCGCCCAGGCCATTTCAAGATAGCAACAAAAGTACGTTCCGAAAAGTCTTTGGGCCCAGTCCTGGAATTGAACCCAGAGCTGGACTGTAGCACCCATTTAACTACTTTTTTTTTTTCTTTTTTTTTTATCCTATGCCTTGGTCGTCTAAGGCGGCTTCGGCCATGCGACGTTTAGCAGCCCAATATACATCACTTAAATTATTTTTGGTTTGCCGTACATTTTCAAGTGCTTGCCATGTGTTAAGGTGCAGGGATGTCATGTCCCCTTGTCGACATAATGGACAGGTTGCAGATTCTGCGACTCCGATGCGGTGTAGGTGGCTCTGTAGATAGTCGAGTCCAGTTTTCAATCGGAAATGAGCTACTGCTTCTCTTCTAGGCAGATCTGGCTGCACTCTTCCTTCCTTGTCTAGCAATGAAGCCCATTGCTTGTCTTCTGTTTCCAGCCGCCACTTCTCTTTTAAGTTATTTTTAACTGCATTATTAATAATTTTCGTTGATGTTTTATATGAAGTAGGTCTGTCTGGCTGCTCTTTGGTTGTACCCTCTTTGGCCAGTTGGTCGGCTCTTTCATTTCCATCAAGCCCACAGTGGGCAGGTATCCACTGCAGCACGATTTCACTTCCTCGAAGAATCAGGGCTTCAATCAACTCTCTACATTTGTTAACATCATTCGAGGAAACGCATGCTATGTTTGTAATGGCAGCAATTGCCGCTTGGGAGTCACAGCTTTTTTCTTACTTATTCTAAGGAGCGTTTACAGGGCGAGGAGGATAGCCTTAACTTCGCCGTTTTACCTACTTAACTACTGACCACACCCTATGCTGCTTAACACGATTGATTGAAAGCCAATCGCTCTCCCCAATGGTCTACCCATTATTAAGGCTTAAATTATTCTTTCGATGACAACGCTTTTACAGGAAGAATCAGCACGCTTAAAAGAGGTTTTAAAAGAAATTTAATTTTTTGAAAGTTTTAAATTTATGAAAGGTTTGATTGAAATGTTAAAATGGACTTCCTTTTGAAATTTAATGAAGCCAGAATCTTAATGAAGTGGGTAGCGTATTGTTAAAACTTTTGGTTTTACGTTTTCAAAGGCTTTTCGAAGAATCTTGCTACATAATGGGTTACCAAGCATATTGCGATGACGACCTCAAGGTGTAATCATTTAACATTTTTAATGAAGTTGCAGGTTTAGATCCTAGCATAGCATTTCATTTGTGGATGAAATGTTTAGATTTATATTGCTTATGTCCAAAAACTCTATATAATTAGCTCTACAATAATCGTAGCAAGTAATCAGATTATGATGTTTAAAGATAGGCTAATAATGCATTGGCTCAGCTCAATCGACAAACAGATAGAAACGAAATCCAACATGTTCCCTGATGTCTTTCGAGGAAATTGAGCAATAGAAAAAAGTATTTCTTCATGAATGATAACAATGCTTCCATTGCTTTTGATAAGCACGGAGCAAAACAAAAATATGTATAGGCAAAAAAGATACTTTCCTATAAATAATTGTATTTAGTACTTCACCTAAATAATAACGATAAAAACAGAAAAATATTAAAAAGACAATTTACCTAGCAACAAAATAAAAAGACCAGCCTTTATTTTTATTATAAAAAGAAGAAGAANGAAAATAAATGAGTGGAAATCTACCAATAAAAAAATCCCTCCCCCCTCCCAATTACCCTATAATAGGTATTCCTAATATTTTTGATATAATTCCCGCTAATGCCTTATCAAATTTTTCGGAAATAATGTTATTTACATTTTCGTTACTATCGATAAAAACATTCTGAACTCCCGAGGGGTTGAGCCAGGAATCCTCTTTAAGTATAATACTTGGAAATTGTTTAATTTTCTGCTATTACTATAGAAATATAGTAAATATGCAAAATGACGGTCTGCTGATGACAAATACATTTCTTCTGTGAATTTATATACATATAACCGTAAAAAATGTTAAAAAAAATATCAAAGTTCATTAGAGTATTTATTACCAGAGAATTTTTTATGAATTATTGGAAAATTTTAAGGTTTTATAGTCGATTATTTCATGTAACAACCAGAATTTCTGATATTCAATACAAACACCATAAAATTAAAAACATATTGTGAGGCAAATACAAAATAATGTACCCATTAAAAGTAGGCCGTCTTTTATAAAATTAAGATTACAGATTTTACACCTAATTTTTAAATTGCGTATGAGCAGATTTCTCTCTTAGCTTCAGTTAGGTCAGGACATAACATATCAAAGACTTAAGGTGACTTGTAAATTTGTAACTTATCATGGTATTATTTCCACATCATTTCGACGTAGTCCGGCTGTTGTATTTTGAAACTATATTTCGGTTTACGCATATGTACCGGTCTAGAAGGAAGTGTTGTCTTTGGGGTCCATAGCCCCATCGTGTGACCTGCTCACGGAGCCGACCAGGGTTCACAGTGTCCTCCTAGAGTTTAGTTTAAATATATTTAGGAATAAGTAGTCCATCACTTATTTTTACTAACCACCCATCCAAACCATCAACCTACCACCAATCATCAGCCTACATATACTTTGCGTTCATTAGAACAAATTAACTGAACTAATGGTAGGTACATTCCTTTACAACTATAAATGAATGGGGCAAAATACTATGATATATAATAGACATTAAATAATGTTAAATTGTGTAGCAATAAATAATGGAGGAGACTACTTAATTATAACAATTATAAATAATAATTAATGCAGAGTAATAAATACACAAAAGCTTCAGGATTTCCAGTAATACAAACCAAGTAAATATTTCTTCGTAGAAATATGTAGATCCCCAGGCACCCAGGCAGGCACAAAAGTGAAGTTAATATAAAGGATTTAAAAATGAAACATTTAGATTGTTTTGAACATCATAAAGCAACTAATTTAAATTTAAAACAAACAACTTTTTTTATACTTTATTTAAACTTTTCTAAACTAGTTGTTAAAGTTAAGGGCAAATCCAAAATTTTAAGTAATTGTGGCAAATGGTTAAGACGCAATTTTAACAAGTAATAAAGAAAGGAAACCAAAGGATATAAATAGTCACAAGAGAGAAACTCTCAGAGTCAAAATTACCAACCTAACGACACGAAACAGAAACAATACTCTTCTTAAAAGCAATTATGGTTTATGTTGAACTTTAAGTTCTTAAGTTTTACTCTCAACTCAAGAGGAAAAAATAAAACTTTTTTATTTAGAAAAAAAACTTTTCAAAAAGGGAATTTTCCTTCGCTTTGTTGTTAGTCGTTGATTTTTATATAACAGAAAAGGGAAAAGTCAGAAACTATTTTACGGTTGGGTAGCGTTACGTCTTATATAGGTTCGACGTTAATAAAAGAATGATAACAGGTGAACTAAAACTTCATACTCCTTCTCAGGAAGGGCAGTGCAAAAAAATTCCAACAAAATTCCTTCAAATCTGATCCACTATCTCCATCTAAATACAAACTATTTTTATTTATCTTACATTTTAAAACTGAAAACTTTTAACAGTGTAACATTAAAACTCAGACCAAATAAAGGAATTATTAAACCGTCTCAATATTTTTATTCTGGCACGCTGAGAGAGAAGTCAAGTCCAAAAGTTAAGAACTTAAAAAATAAAAATGAAACTTCTATTCTTGTTTGTTTTGAACCTCATAAAGCAACTAATTTATATTTAAAACAACATTTTTTATACTTTATTTAAACTTATTTTTTACGATTTTGGTAGTATTCGTACTACGGAACGATTAAATTTTAATTTAAACTTATTTTAAATAAATGTTTAATACTTTATTTAAACAATCAATATTTTTATTGAGTCCAAATCTGTAAAGCCTAAACAATAATTCCTTTTATTTTTTTTTTAGATAAACTCGAACTTTGAAGCCCGGGTAGTCCAAAAAAATGTTGATTAAATTTTCTTATTCTTTCCCTATATGACTTGAAAATTATGACATTTCGTGTAGCATTTTGCAAAATTAGAGAAAATTTGAAATGGCCATAACTCAGTTTGTTTTTGAGCAAAAATATCGAATAAAGGGTGAAATGAGGTTTTGCTCCATTTAACGTAAAGTTATAAGAGTAAAATATTCACAAAGTATCAGTATGAGAGGCAGTTGTACCAAAGCTTTTTGTAGAAAGTTTGTCTACTGTGGTTGGAACGACCTTAAAACCACAAACTCTGGATGCTTGTTCAGCTTAGTAACATAAGCGGATAGAGTAGGATCCTCGTTTTCAAAATTAAAATATTATTTCCAATAACATTAATAATAATCTATGTTTTTTACACTATTTGTTTCTTCTATGTTCCGGTTTTTGTTGTTAT
This sequence comes from Gerris buenoi, assembly GCA_001010745.2. Classification (NCBI taxonomy): domain Eukaryota; kingdom Metazoa; phylum Arthropoda; class Insecta; order Hemiptera; family Gerridae; genus Gerris; species Gerris buenoi. The sequence continues at coordinate 341,356 of KZ651506.1, forward strand.
TATGGTCGGCTTAACCAAATAAAATTACTTTCACACTTCAGAGATTTGCTGGTCTAATCAATAGAAATTCGTTCAGAAGAAAGGTAGAGGATGTTGTATTGTGAAGACAGGAGCGATAAACAGAAGAGCGAATTTTTGTAGCATCAGATAACCGGTATGAATAAAGATATTTTTTTCCAGGTTTGGTGGAAAGCCTTGTAGCCGAATCTGCAGGCTTGAGCATGAGTTACACATTAATAACTGTCACGGTTTCCTGTAACCAATCATGGCTTTAAGTTGGAGAATCCGCTTCAAACCATTATTCCACCTTCCACCAACCACAGGCAAAACCACACAAGATATCCCAGATGCTCAACCCAACATATATGTAAACTTCAGAATTCAGGAACGATTTCTATAATAAAAATTATCTTACACTAAATCAACTTAGTGGTAACCAGCATTAAATGTAATTAAATTAAAATAAAATAAAAAATTAAATAGTCTCTTATTGATTCGCAGAATTATAAAAGGGATAAAAAAGGACAGAACATTAATTATTTTAATTATAAAAGAGAAAAAGAAACAAAATAAATTTCGGCCAAACTTTGAAATAGGAAACAAACCAGTTTTCATTTTGAAAAAGAAATAAAGAGAATAAAGAGAAACAAGCGTGGAAATAAATTTTTGTTACGTAAACACTGCAGCACCATTAGAATATAAAAACAAACAATAAAGGTTAAACAATTCTATTATTTGTATCTTCTCATTATATTCCAACATCTGCTTTAATGTAACAAAATATTTATTGTCGTTTTTTCTACGCGTACACAAACTGAAGTTAAATAGAATTTGAAATATATTTGGCATAAACCTTGTAAGTATCAATATTTCACTATTCGAATATTTGAACTAGTTAAAATAATAAACAAGAACTATGTATTAACGTTCTCGACACACAATCATACAGACACAGATACATAAACATATACATAAGTGGTTTATTTTATTTGCCGTTTTTATATTAACTTAAAGTGCCAGTGTGGGTTGTTAAAGGTTATAAAACGCTATATTTCGCCTCGCACCGAGGCATAATAGAGGTGGCGGTGTAGGAATGTTTGGTTACATTATTTAATACTATGTCATAAACATCTATTTAAAATTAGATTGGTCTTCTTTGACATGACTCTCCTTTACTAAATGGTTTAAAGATAAAAATAACATTATTAGGAACTAAAATAACAATTAACAATTAAAAATACCTATAACATTGTGAGCTTGAGGTAACCTCCTTGTGATAGGTATTTTTAGGGAAATTCTTATTGGGACAGAAAGAGCCCTCCCAGTGTCAGATTTACTGGGAATCCAAAATAACGGAATTTGTCAAGCGAAAATAAATGAGTGGAAATCTACCAATAAAAAAATCCCTCCCCCCTCCCAATTACCCTATAATAGGTATTCCTAATATTTTTGATATAATTCCCGCTAATGCCTTATCAAATTTTTCGGAAATAATGTTATTTACATTTTCGTTACTATCGATAAAAACATTCTGAACTCCCGAGGGGTTGAGCCAGGAATCCTCTTTAAGTATAATACTTGGAAATTGTTTAATTTTCTGCTATTACTATAGAAATATAGTAAATATGCAAAATGACGGTCTGCTGATGACAAATACATTTCTTCTGTGAATTTATATACATATAACCGTAAAAAATGTTAAAAAAAATATCAAAGTTCATTAGAGTATTTATTACCAGAGAATTTTTTATGAATTATTGGAAAATTTTAAGGTTTTATAGTCGATTATTTCATGTAACAACCAGAATTTCTGATATTCAATACAAACACCATAAAATTAAAAACATATTGTGAGGCAAATACAAAATAATGTACCCATTAAAAGTAGGCCGTCTTTTATAAAATTAAGATTACAGATTTTACACCTAATTTTTAAATTGCGTATGAGCAGATTTCTCTCTTAGCTTCAGTTAGGTCAGGACATAACATATCAAAGACTTAAGGTGACTTGTAAATTTGTAACTTATCATGGTATTATTTCCACATCATTTCGACGTAGTCCGGCTGTTGTATTTTGAAACTATATTTCGGTTTACGCATATGTACCGGTCTAGAAGGAAGTGTTGTCTTTGGGGTCCATAGCCCCATCGTGTGACCTGCTCACGGAGCCGACCAGGGTTCACAGTGTCCTCCTAGAGTTTAGTTTAAATATATTTAGGAATAAGTAGTCCATCACTTATTTTTACTAACCACCCATCCAAACCATCAACCTACCACCAATCATCAGCCTACATATACTTTGCGTTCATTAGAACAAATTAACTGAACTAATGGTAGGTACATTCCTTTACAACTATAAATGAATGGGGCAAAATACTATGATATATAATAGACATTAAATAATGTTAAATTGTGTAGCAATAAATAATGGAGGAGACTACTTAATTATAACAATTATAAATAATAATTAATGCAGAGTAATAAATACACAAAAGCTTCAGGATTTCCAGTAATACAAACCAAGTAAATATTTCTTCGTAGAAATATGTAGATGAAAAAATATACTCTTGTTGAATTTCAAATGAATATTATATATCCTTCAAGTACAAGTAGTAGTTATAAGAATGAAATATTGCAAATTATTATCCCAGTAGGAAAAAAGAAGAAAAATCTCATTTTTTCGCTAATGTTTCGCCCTACTTATTAGTCTTTCATCTCAGCCATTTATTCGTTTCTTTCGTCCGTTTTTTTTTTTGCCATCACTGTTTTTTTCTCATTTTAAATTTAGTCGCTCTCGATTCTTTGCAAAGCTAGCGGTCTCTCGTTCTTCTAACAAGGGGGCAAGTAATAAATCAAGTCAGGGGCTCGGCTCGGTGGTAGATTCTGGGCTTTAACCAGTCGAGCCCTCTCTTTTAACTACTTCCCGCAAGTCTCTACTTGCCTATAACAAATATAAACTTTTAGGCTACAAACTAATAAAAGTGCTTTGCTCTGCTTGTTTTTTACGTTTATTTTGTTTTTTTTTTTTCTTCCTTCTTATACTCGGAGTAAGGGAAGAAGATTAGGTCGAAGATACAACAAGAGAAAGTGACGGTATTTGAAAGAAAGAGACGAGAGGAGCAGACTCTAGGAATAAAGAAGCAGAGTTCCAGGACGTGTATGCTCTAGCAACAATGGACAACTCATAAAATATACAACCCTAAATTTTCATATAGATGTACGACAAAATATCTTCATACAATATTAACACACACACACACATCATATCCTATACATACACACACACACACAGAATTCTCAAATATAGTTGTGGTATATAATTTATAGCGGGTTCATAATCGAGAAAGAAATAATTCTGTAGAAGAAGGAACAAAGTGTAAAAACAACGAATTAATAATTGATTTTCTCACCATATTTAATAAAATCGCACTGTTAGTACAAAATAACAAGATGCAGAGAACAATAAGCAAAAGGCTCCTGCGATTATTATAAACTAATAAAAATTTATCAAGGCTGATAAATAATGGCATAACAGTACTTAGATAAAAAAAAAATCGGTCCGATACAACTCAAGACAAACTTTCTCACATACGATATACGAGTTCATAATTACTTTCGTTGGAATATTATAATTATTATTGAAGATTACATCAAAATTTATCATCGAAAAAACAAAAACAATTTATCATAAAAATAATCCCACTGGCAAGGAATCGAACCCGGATATATTCTACCTTTCTCGAAGTTGTAATGTTTTGTTTGTGGGTATAATTATAATTATAATTATATAAAACTGAATGTTCTGAAAATCTGAAACTAATTGTGCAAAAAACCTGATTTAGTGAATTGACGAGAATTAGTAAAATTTAAGATTCAATAATACGTAGCAGTAAGAACCTTTATATACAACAATAACCATGACAATGTAATCAGCTGGTCAATCAGCTTAAGAATGATCCAAGGAGGGATCGAAATATCGCAAAAGTGAGGTGTTTATATTTCCTTAAAAGACCAACTAATCAAGAAATTATATCTAAAAGAAACCACCTACTTAGTTATTTAATTTTTAAGTTTTTGGTATTATTCATACTACAGAAAGTTTATATTTTAATTTAAATCAAAGTATATGTAACTTTAATAAATAAAACTTTAACATTTGTAAGATAACACTTTAATTATCTTTAAATAAACATCTATTTCATTCTTAAATTTACACTATATAATTATAACGCTATAATAATTAATATATTTGACCAATAATTAACAATAATAAATAATTTAGCAGATTCAATATAGCAATTTAAGTAACTTAAATAAATAGATATTTTGCTTATAGCTATTTATTTAAGTTATAAAATAGAATAATAGTTATATTATTAGAATTGTGTAATTAAAGAACAATTGAGTTTAACTAAATGCAGGAGAAAACGTATAGATCAACATTTATCTGCTATTTCGATTTATTTAATAAACTGCATTCTATAGCCTAATTGTAACCTAAAAATGATTCTACCTCTTTCAAAATCCCACAATATTATATGGTCAACATGTGTTTTATCGAATGGTGTTTAATTAGATACATTCCATTTACAAACGTGTAACCTAAACCAAGAAATACAAATAATGAAAATGTAATTAATTCTCACATGAGGAATTCGGAAGCCTATAAGTGCACAATTAGATCTTGGCTTCATTTGATTTTAATTAAATAGCTTCATGACTAGATATAACAGGTTCTGTTACATTATTATAGATCAAATTGGACTCTAATGTAGTTATAATAATAATGAAAAGGCGGTTTTGGTTTCCTAAAATTATCTTTGCAGATATTTAATAACACCTATAAAGGGTAGTCCAAAAGTCTCTTCCCTTACTCTTAAATTTTGGACAAAATATTTAAGGAAGAATGAAATTTTGAAGTTGGATAGCCTGGGTGAAAAAAGGGTGGTTTCCCTTAGTACGCGAGTGGAGGAATACAAACCTCCCTTTACATGGTACAGATCATTTGTACAGATCCCCTAAGTTTAATTAATTTATCTCAAACCGTTTAGATTTAACAACTATACAGGTTTTAATTTTTTACTACATTTTTTAGGGTTATTTTTCTATATAGAGCAAAATATTGGAGATGGAACAAAGCTAAAAGTAAAATTTTCTTGCATTTTGCCATAGAATTCGAATCTGCTATCTAAAATACACACCACTTAGAAATTTTGAAGTTGGGTTGACTCGGTGCAAAAAGGGTGGTTGCCCCTAATGCGCGACTGTATGAAAACAAACTTCCCTTTACATGGAATAGATTCACTAATTTAAAGTTTCATTGATTTATTTCAAACCAGTCAAAATTTGAGAGGGAGAAGAGGGAGGCTTTTAGACCTTCCTGTATAGTATCGAAATACACTTTGACTATCGGTTTTTTATCAATTTCAACGATGTAGTTTTTACTTTCTCAATATGAAATACAGCAAAGAAATATGTAAGACAAAAAAAAAAAAAAAAAACATTTTTGGGTTGGATGAAGTTTGAAATTAATCAATACTATATCCACTATCATCAGATCATTTGAATATTTAATTATTAATTAAGAGAAAAGATTTAGAAAAGGATTTGGACGGATGTAGAATTTTTTATTTTTAATCTTGCGGAAAAGTATAATACATTATTTACGAGACAAAGTTAAATAAAAACTGCAACATGATTGGATTCTCTACTAACTCCAGCGATAAAACTTCAAAACAATCACCAGAGGGAGACATGAGTTTCGATTTTTCATCCTTCATGGTACCGAATGGATATTGCTCAATCAATTTCTAGATACCCCACCACCCTTGGGGCTGAGAATCAATTTCAGAACTGGTTTCTACAACTATATTTAATATTTCACTTACAAGCAAAGTAAGCAATCACCACATAGAAGAGAATATTGCTTATACCTATAATATCAAAGTTAATAAAATCATTAATTTAAGTTCACGACCCCCAAATATTTATTAAATAAATAATATTTAAAATCAGATAGTTAATGTACCTGATTGAAGCTGAGGAAATATATATTTGGAACTCCAGCTATCTGCAACAAATAAACTTTCGTAGTAAAACATAAAATAACAATAATTAATAATATTATATAAGTATTGTAATAATGTATGCAGGGTGATTCGTATATTAATTTCTAAAAGCCAGAACAATAAACTAATACCATTTTAAAGGGCATAGAATTCCTTTCAAAATTACTAATACATTTGCTTCTGCAGTAAATTTTATTTTTGAAAAAATGTATTATTATTAGTATTTATTTTATTATTTTTTTTTTTAAAAAAAGGTAATTTATGGGTTAGATAAGCTTAAAAAATACCCTATTGCATTAGCTTTAATTTGATATAGCATATACCATACTTAACATAAATATGCAATAAGGCCGCATTGCTAAAGATAAATATAAAAATAAGACCAAAGTCATTGAAAATATCGCGAATTTGTGAATAGAAAAATTTAATTTTCTTTAAGGAACTTTCGTAATGATTTTCAGAAGAAAAGTCATATGCTTAAGCAGTGTACGTCATACACTGCATCTAATTAAAGCTGATAAAATAAGATAGTTTTTAAGCTAATCTAACACATACGTTGATGATAAGAATAAGGTAGTTATAGAGTACCAAAATAGTAACTGCATTTTTTTTTTTTTTTACTACTTTTCCAAAGCTTGGAACTCCTGCTTAAATAGAGCTACCAGGAGCAAGTGTATTTTAAAGGAAAGTCATTTTAAAGAGAATTCTATGCCCTTTAAATAGAAAGTATATTATTAAGTAATTATTCAAGTAAGTATAAGTATATTATTTCAGCTTAAATAGAAAAATAGGTTTATATTTTACTTTAATTTAATTTACCTAGTACCTAGTGCTCTTACTAGTATCACACAGAAAGGCAACTTAATGTTTAAAGGGAGCAAATCGAGAATGTGTTAAACGCACAGCGAATATGAAGCATACAAAAGTTTCGAGTCTCAAGACTAATATTTTCAGTAAAGATAATTCTTTCATGGATGCCCTGTTCTTAAGACCAAGTTTAGTTAATGGTATTGTAGGCTTAACATAAAAAAGAGGAGTTTATGAAATAATCATTAATACCTTAATGATCTTTCCATTAAGGTAAATCATCAGAATTTTTTCATTTTATTTAGATAAATCCTGGCTCTAAATATTCCAAATTTTTATCTGCAGCATATAATTTATTAAGAATCTTTAAAACTATAACATAAATAAAATTACAACAAAAAAAAAGACGACAAGTATCACAGCAGACCTAAGGAAAATTAGGCTAATGATTTTTTTATAAAAGTTTATGAGGTATACCTAGTCTAGGGTAAATTCTCCTTCCCGAGGCTTTAAACAGTGGTTCTTAGGGCCCCTTCTGAGTTTTCACAGGACCTGTAAAACAGTATTTTATTAGCACTTACTAAAGAGAGAAAATAGAATTCTCAGGACGAGAGAGCTTCCATCAACTCACCCTCAACCAGAAATTTGTTTATTGCAATTTAGAGGTTGATGTGCCAATTTATTAGAGTGAGAGAGTGGAAGGGACGAGGTGAATTTTCGCGCATTAAGGGGCGTATCCCTGGGAAGCGGGGAAAGACCTGGCTTAGGGCCAAACAGATTACAGGGATGACATCAATTCAAAGGCAGGAGGGTTAGGGGGGCCCTATTCCAAAAAGGGAGTTGCCCTATTACTCGGAGATAATTCAATAAATTTCTATCCTCTTTTTTTTTTCACCGTGGAATGAAGGTGGAAGCGAACTAAGTTATAAGTATCGACTGAGAAAATTTTCAGTTTGCTCTAAGTCTTCTTTTGGTTTCACCTTGCCCATTTAGTATCCTTTTTTACCAAACCACCAACAAATTTATATATTAAAAACTTTCAATAAATATAAAAAATAAATAATATCAACAACAACCAAGTTTATAAGTAGACATTATTCTCAAGAGAGGAAATGTTTTCTAAAATAAGTTAAATATCGAATATATTTTAAAATATTATATGGCATGAGGTAAGTGTATATACTACACTCCCCGTCAAAATTAACGCACCACCTTTATATGTCTCTGTTTTGACTATCTCTAATTTATAATGATGATTAATAAGTCATTAATCATCATAATCATCTCATATTTAATCATCACCGTTAATCGTATTTTATCATTATAATTAATTATATATTTAATAATCATCATTAACGATTCAATGTTATTTGCCATTGATTAATTGAGAGCTCTCACGTATGTATTACATTAATACAGTTGTTTGTATGTGTCAACATGAATACACCTCCAAATTTAACTATGGAGGAAGCGATTAAACCCGTAGTGATGGGTTAAGAAAGGCTTTTCTCAAGAAGTTGGTTGTCGACATAAGAGTGCATCTTACTACAATCAGCCGAGCTTTTCGGCGGTTCCAGGAGTGTGAATATGATCGACAGAGGCGAAATAGGTCCACCCGAGGTGAAAACTATGGAAAAAAGATCCTAATTTGACGGCTTTTGTGTAAGCATAAAAATATAAAAGTGGTGCGTTTATTTTGACGGGGAGTTTATAAGGATAATATTATATTATAACTGAATAATATGTATTTAATTAGTTAGCTTAAAATTAAGAAATTGTTAAAAAATAAAAAAACAAATTTGCGAGGCCTGGAATTATAGACCTAAGTACCAAAAAATGTAATCCATGATCTGAAGATGAATTTTGCTGAACAATTGCATGTGACAATATTCACAGATGATGTCCCGACTCCATCAAGGTCAAGTCACTTAATAGTACTTTAATGCTGTACAGATCTGTAGCATAATATTGTGTCCGAATAAAAAGTATAGAACTATGGACAGAAAAGCATATAAGTGTGTCGTAGGAACTAACTTAGGGTTTCCAACCCAGATTGTAACATGGATTTTGGAAATTAAGATTTCCCGAAACTGAACCGATCAACCTACATTAAATTATTAAATATACATTAAATTGTTTGTCACGAGAGAGACTTCATTTTTAGTTTGCTTGAAAATGGTATATACTGTGGTCAACAGAATATTCTAATAGAATCGATGTGCTCTGGGTTTAATTTAATGTAGACAATAGAACAAGAAATATATCTTACCCTAATGAATAAATAGGTCTTCTTACTCTTTCGACAAAGTTATTATTCAATTTCAATTCCTCTTCGATTTGTAATGAAGTTATAAGGAGGCGATGGGAGATAAAGTTGGATAAGGATTTTGACGAATTCTCCAGATATGAAGAAAAGAAGAAATCGATAATAGAGTGCAAGTGACGGGAATGAATGTGGGCATAACGACTGTACTCGAGAATAAGAGCCCCAGTGACTATGGCTCTACTAGCCAGGGTTATAAGAACAGAAAGCTTTTTACTGTCCCTTCCGTGAAATTAAACTCCTGGACACATAAAGTAAATCCTATAAAAGTGTCTAAATGAAGGAGAGAAAGGGTCAAAGGGTTAATGTTTACTTTAGTTTAAGTAGCGAAACTAAGTGCTCGGCATACTACCTAAAGGGATATATTATAGAGCCTTTAAATTAAATCTTTAGAACGTGACGCCATGGTTATAACTCACTATGAAAAAAGAACTTTAAGATGTTATTAAATAACAGGATAAATGTAAGGGCTCAAAGAAATAAAACGACAAATAAATTAGACAAGAGAAAAATAATTTTCCCACGATAATTAATTATTATTATTCAGCTTTGTTCAACACGTGGTATTGAACCTCCAATCCTATGCCCTACCTTATACACACGTTAACGTCTTTGGATAAGAATTTCCCAAGAGATCACCAGGTTTAAGTAGAATTGGGTGTAAATAGAACGTAATATATTATTGGTAGAGGAAAATGTGTGGAAAGTGGAAAAATATGAGTGTACTATAGTTAGATCAATGTATTTATCAGGAAATCCTTATGTTCAGTAGAAATTTAGAAAGGTGAGTAACTAACCAAATTGTTCAGTATTTTAAGTGTCTTATCTATAATAAATGTTTCTATGAGTTAATCCTATGGATCCTTTACATTTGCATATTGGTTAATCTTGGTATTTAGGGGATCTGATTCCCCTTTCTCTACTGGCTATCCTCCTTTATGTTAGAGGCTACTGTAATTAATGCTTAGTAAATCTACACTCTACTATAGTCAAGTCCTTATTCCACGAATTAACACAAGGATATACATTTCTAATTAAAAACGACATTCTTACAACAATAATTTAATAAGGGGCTATGTTTACTCATTAATACAGCATAAACATAGAGATAGAAACAGTGACACGTGGTAAGTAATAAGTGCTGTTTACATGAAGTGGAGTGAACTCAACTGAGTCTTGATAATGAGCTTTGGCCTGAAGTTAAGTCTGAAGAGCTCCAGTGAAGTTCAACCACTGAACAGAAAAGGGGCAAGAGGAAAGACCTAGGTCCCGACCCGACCCCTACTAGAACGAGAGGCATTCCCTTTCACCGAGAAACAAGGAAGAAACACCAGAATCCAACAGAACCACCGAGTGAGACCGAGATACAAAGAGATCAAAGACGAGTCACAGGGATTGACTACTATCTTCGTCTACTATCCCTTTATTCTTGGCTAGGCCTTATTCCCATATCCTCTTCAAATCCTTTGTATTTTTCCTCCTTTGGCAAAAAAGAATGAAAATAATGGAGCTGCTTTGCGGGATTAAACCATACCTCACAAATGCACGAGTATCAACCACTTCATACCCTTCATAAAAACACTTCTAAAGATAACATCCACCTAAAATAAAGAGAGGAAACTATGTTAATTTATCTTCTAAAATATTTATAACTTTATATAAAATTAAATACCCCAAAAATGCAAATAAATACAAAGATAATAGAAAAAATATGCGCTTCAGGTGACGCAATTTTACTAGATTGTAACTGAAATTAATGTAAGAATGTACCTTGAAAAATTACAAAACTAAGGGAAGCTTTGACTCCTGTAATTATTAGTCATGTATAGTTCGATGAAGAGTAAAATTGAAACAAAGTTACTATTTAGTAAACTAGTAATTACTAGTTAATGCACATTATGGGTAATAAACATTTTTAACTCTATAAAGAAAATGTTTCGTATTAATAGTAATAGAATGAGTACAGATTTGTTTTTAGGATTACCTAACAGATTATACAAATAAAGTGTTAATAAAACGAAATAATAAAAGAATTATTATGAAGATTAAGAACGCTAGTGGAATTAATGTCAATGAAATACATAATTAAAAATCGGTCCGACACAACTCAAATTAACTTTCTCATATACGAGTTCATAACTATTTAGCCCAGTGTTTCCCATTTATTAGTTTTCGATTTTTCCTAGGTACATTTAATATTATTAACCATTATATCAAAATGTATCAGAAAATGACAATTTATTATAGAAATAACTTCTTTTTGGCGGTGAATCGAACCCGGCCTCTCTCCGTCCGCGATTAAATATCTTCTCAGGAACTAGATTTTTCACGGAAAAACGGCTAATAGCGTTAGATTCATATACTATATAAATTTATAATAAAAAACGTCGGAAAAATTTTTGAGGAATAATTTTTTTCAGTTTTTCAGAGAGAGTTTATGAGCGCCCCCAAATGTGGAACTAAAAATAATTTCTCCATTTCTCCAGGGAGCATAATTTTTCTGAACATGTATGCCAAAAGTTCTCACGCCGAAAGGAGTAGTCAATGGACTACCCTTATCACGTAATTCACAGTCCGAAAAACTATATGTCACTATTATTAACACTCATAACATTAATCTATGTAATTGTGTCACACAATAAGGAAGAAAAAAAAAAATAGTTAACGGGGCTTATTAGCAACAAAGCCGGTGCTGAATAATAAAAATGTTGTTTAATTCTATTACATTTGTCCTTGGTGAAAGAAAAGTCTCGAGGGAGTTTCTCAGTGAAAGAGGTGGAAGAGATGACTTCATCCAACCAAAATTTAACGCTCTCTCAACATATCCACCCAAGGCTCGGGCCAACAGGGAAAACCTTCTTTTAGCTTAGGTAGAATAAAAGGATATTAGATTCCAAGAGTTATAAATAGAAACCAGCAAAAAGATCGATAAGGAAAATAAATATGAAACAACTCTTCTTATATTATAACCTAGAGATTTTTATCATATACGAAGTATAATGTGTATACAGGGTGTATCAATTTTAAGTAGCCATAGAAAAGGGGGTATATCTACAGGTCATTTGGAGCAAAAAAGTTCATGTAAGCTATAGTCCAATTCTCAACGGTGTAGGAACTATAAGCGAAAATAGACTGTGTTAAAAACAATAAACCTTTACCGTGAATAACTGGAATAACTCAATAAATATTAATCTTGGAACAATGAATGAACCATCGTTTGAAAGAGCAGAAAATTTCCTATAAGTGTATGTATATCTAAGTTGACTTGTTGCATTTTTGTGTGACCAAAAGCTGTTTGAAAACAAAAAAATAGATTTTTTAAAAAAATCTGAAAAACTTTAAGCGCACTCTTCGCTATGACCCAAATGAGAGAAATGCGTACAAAGTTAGGAAAAGTTGGCGCTATTAATAAGCTTTAAAACGATACCAAATACTTCAAAATATTCCAACTCTAAGTGGGGGAACAAACCATCGTTGTAGAAAAAAACATGTCGTGCTTGCAG
>KZ651506.1:355106-367921 GCA_001010745.2 Gerris buenoi
AAATACATCTACAAATCTAATATAAAGATCGATAGCAAGATGTAGATCTACAAAGTTAATATAAAGGATTTAATAAGAATATAAATAGGTATTGCTTAATACCTGGGTCACCCTGTATACTTCTAAATATATGATAAAGGGAAAAAGAAAATCAAATTAAAGGAAATTATAGAGAAAATATGTTGTTACAAGATATGGAAATATATATTTACATATCTTATTAAATAAAATATATACAAGATTTTTCCTGTGGATATTATGGATATTAGGGCAAACTGGTGAAGTCGATATAAATAACTACTATAAGTATTATCAATATGATAAAATTCTTCGTCCTTTTTTCCGGTTCAATGCTTATACGTTCACAAAAATTGTAGTCGCAGATTGTAGTAGTAGATGATGAAAATGAATCGAGTTTCGACTTAGTTGTTGATGTTTTGATATTATTTAATATAGGATAAAAGGTTAGAGGGTTGTGCTGTGAAGGAAAACTTTTCGGTATAATATGTGGGTAAATATGTGTTAGGCTCTAGAGGGACAGAGCTAGGGTACTGAGAGATACCGTGGGAAGGGAATGTATAAGGGTTAATGCTAAGGCCCTTCTCTCATATCAGAAAACTTAGCTACTAGTCCACTCCCTTCACACCTCATTCTGGACTTCACACGTTCTCTCTTCATATTTTAAATTATAACTTAATAACTTATATAAGTTTTTCTGGATCGTGGTAATTATATATATAAAAAAATGTATTTGTATATATTTACTTTATGAATGTATTATTATAGTCCAGGAGATAGCGTGCAAAAAAATGTCTGACTAACATCAAGCTAGAATTTTGTATACAAGTCAATCTTTTAGCGCCTTTTAAGAATATGTGGTCGGCTAAGTTCNAATATTTATCATCCCACAACAAAAATGCATAAATTTATAATAAAAACTTTGCTTTTACAGGTTAGTATTATAATAATAAATTAATTGAATTAGACTGGGGGCTCCGCCCTTTAATCACTTAACTTGTCACCCCTGGAAAGTTCCCTTTCGCGGGCACTACCAAGCAGATCCACTACTCAAATTTCAGGAGTCATACCCTAACATTCCAGACCGCCATACCGTATATTGAGCTTTTGAACGATAGATGAAATTATGACGGAATAAATACAATATTTTTTTAATTTGAATTTCGACAACTTTGTTGTGGTTGTGGCGATTTTTTAATACTTGTACAAAGCTATTTTTAAAAACCTTGTTAGATAATTTAACAAAGTAATTACATCGGTAATTGCATTATAATAATAGTATAATTCAAGAGAGTTAAAGTTTTGTCTTGAAGTCTAAAGAGAAATGATATAAAAATACAATTTCAATGTTTTATTAATAAAAGGAACACTGTTTTTAATTCGGAAAAGAGGGTGGCTTACTTTTTTCATAATCATAATGCACTAGATGAGAAAAACTGATTTTTTTTTTTCTTTTTAAATAAAGTAGATCCGGTTGGTAGGGGGAATTTAATTTTGTATCGACAGCTAATCTTTATAAAAGTCTCATAAATTTCCAAACTTAGTCAGTTGAGAGAGAGAAAGAGTATCTCAAAAAAGAAAAAAAAATATATAAGAAAAAACTTTAAGGGAGGTGATCTCAAAAATATTATTTGCCATAAAGTTTGATGATATTTCAAGCGAAGTAGAGCTTTAAGGCAAGGGGAAATATTGAAATGAGTTTAGCAAAGTCCCCCAACCTCCAGAAATACTTTTTTCTTAGCTTTCCACTGAAAGAGAGGAAAAAGCAATGTCCCAGAGCTAATTTTAAGAGGAGTGGGAATGTAAGGCCCCGGATAATTTAAGAAATGTCGGACCTACTTTTTTCCTCTAGAGTTTTTTTAACAGAAAAAAAATGTGGGGCACCTCCTTTTTCTAGAGAATGTGGAAGGTTTAGAAGGGCAGAGAATTAGGGTTTACTACTAGACTTTGAAGGCTCCCCACAGCCCTCCTCTTATATATTGGAAGGGAATCGGGGGTCTGATGGGAGGAGAGGGGGAAGGCTTTATTCTAAGAAGGATTCACCCCTTCATGGTGAGGCAAGTTAAAATACCACCCCAGGTCGCTCCTCAACTCAGAGGCTTCCCAATAAATAATTTAAAAAAGGTTTTTATGGGAGGGGAAAAGATTGTACGCTCCAATAGGCTTGGCTAAGTCAAGCCGGGCGAGGCAGGGTAAGACTCGAGCACCAAGCAGAGGAACCCCGCTGCAGGGGCTCTGGTCTCCAATGGATTATAATTAAAATTGAACAAGTTTCTTGAGCTTAAGACTAACCTCAGACCACTTCTCTATATAGCAAACTTTAATCTTAATAGCTTTTTACCACATTATGAATTATTTATTCTTAAGAATAAAACCTTATCACATTACTAAATTAAAGTTCGAATGACCATCAAATGCATTATAAAAGTTCTTTATTACCTTTATTGCTCCCCTATAACTTATTCGAGCTTACCGAAGGTAACGGAAGCCTTATATTAAATTAAAATTTAATATAAAATACTTATATAATATTATGAGATTTGGAATAATAAAAGTTTTAAATTAAATTTTGGCCCATGAACGATATTTATAAGCGTTTTCATACCTATCTACCAACTAACTCTGACCATGACACTTAGACTGTACACCAGAACAAAAACATTCTAACAAATTAAAACCCAAAATAAATAAATCAATAAAATTAACATGAGTTAATACCAATATTTATCATCCCACAACAAAAATGCATAAATTTATAATAAAAACTTTGCTTTTACAGGTTAGTATTATAATAATAAATTAATTGAATTAGACTGGGGGCTCCGCCCTTTAATCACTTAACTTGTCACCCCTGGAAAGTTCCCTTTCGCGGGCACTACCAAGCAGATCCACTACTCAAATTTCAGGAGTCATACCCTAACATTCCAGACCGCCATACCGTATATTGAGCTTTTGAACGATAGATGAAATTATGACGGAATAAATACAATATTTTTTTAATTTGAATTTCGACAACTTTGTTGTGGTTGTGGCGATTTTTTAATACTTGTACAAAGCTATTTTTAAAAACCTTGTTAGATAATTTAACAAAGTAATTACATCGGTAATTGCATTATAATAATAGTATAATTCAAGAGAGTTAAAGTTTTGTCTTGAAGTCTAAAGAGAAATGATATAAAAATACAATTTCAATGTTTTATTAATAAAAGGAACACTGTTTTTAATTCGGAAAAGGGTGGCTTACTTTTTTCATAATCATAATGCACTAGATGAGAAAAACTGATTTTTTTTTTTCTTTTTAAATAAAGTAGATCCGGTTGGTAGGGGGAATTTAATTTTGTATCGACAGCTAATCTTTATAAAAGTCTCATAAATTTCCAAACTTAGTCAGTTGAGAGAGAGAAAGAGTATCTCAAAAAAGAAAAAAAAATATATAAGAAAAAACTTTAAGGGAGGTGATCTCAAAAATATTATTTGCCATAAAGTTTGATGATATTTCAAGCGAAGTAGAGCTTTAAGGCAAGGGGAAATATTGAAATGAGTTTAGCAAAGTCCCCCAACCTCCAGAAATACTTTTTTCTTAGCTTTCCACTGAAAGAGAGGAAAAAGCAATGTCCCAGAGCTAATTTTAAGAGGAGTGGGAATGTAAGGCCCCGGATAATTTAAGAAATGTCGGACCTACTTTTTTCCTCTAGAGTTTTTTTAACAGAAAAAAAATGTGGGGCACCTCCTTTTTCTAGAGAATGTGGAAGGTTTAGAAGGGCAGAGAATTAGGGTTTACTACTAGACTTTGAAGGCTCCCCACAGCCCTCCTCTTATATATTGGAAGGGAATCGGGGGTCTGATGGGAGGAGAGGGGGAAGGCTTTATTCTAAGAAGGATTCACCCCTTCATGGTGAGGCAAGTTAAAATACCACCCCAGGTCGCTCCTCAACTCAGAGGCTTCCCAATAAATAATTTAAAAAAGGTTTTTATGGGAGGGGAAAAGATTGTACGCTCCAATAGGCTTGGCTAAGTCAAGCCGGGCGAGGCAGGGTAAGACTCGAGCACCAAGCAGAGGAACCCCGCTGCAGGGGCTCTGGTCTCCAATGGATTATAATTAAAATTGAACAAGTTTCTTGAGCTTAAGACTAACCTCAGACCACTTCTCTATATAGCAAACTTTAATCTTAATAGCTTTTTACCACATTATGAATTATTTATTCTTAAGAATAAAACCTTATCACATTACTAAATTAAAGTTCGAATGACCATCAAATGCATTATAAGTTCTTTATTACCTTTATTGCTCCCCTATAACTTATTCGAGCTTACCGAAGGTAACGGAAGCCTTATATTAAATTAAAATTTAATATAAAATACTTATATAATATTATGAGATTTGGAATAATAAAAGTTTTAAATTAAATTTTGGCCCATGAACGATATTTATAAGCGTTTTCATACCTACCTACCAACTAACTCTGACTAATTATATTAACTCTATTTCAAAGCAAATAAATATAGTCTGCCAATCAGAGATTTTATCAGAGCGTTTAGGCATACATTCTAGTGTAGTTTCTACAGATTTAGGAGAAGAGCTTATGAGGTACTATACCTAATTAAGGCTTTGATCGGAGAGCTACGATGTGCGACCAAGTCTACTAAGTGGTTGTTCTTCCTGTTGGACGTTGGACGTCGTGCTAGTAGGTTCGCTTATATTAAAGAGTTGTCTGATATGTGCCCTCTGGTCCGTTTTGTTCGGAACGATAGCGTTCTTTGTCTTTATGTCAACAATATCTCCGTATCAAGCCTATCTAATCTTAAATCTATCCTTCCCTATTTTTCCCATATTTTTTAATTATATTTTCATCATTTCTCTATTACTTTTTCCTGTCTTCTACTCTCATTTTCTCTCCCCCAAGATTTGTTTTTAATTTTGTTGGTATTTTTATGTCTGATAGTTTAGTGTGGTACGTAGCTTCCTCGCGTCATATCACATATATGCTTTTTTTTTACAACCCATTATCACCTTTATTTACTTTTTTCCTCCCTTTTTGCTTTCCAGCTTACTGAAGGTAACGGAAACCGGAAACTATGTGATCGTTTTGAAGAACAATGAATTTTTGAATTTTGAAAAATTTTGTTTAATCATTAATCCACATAGTAATACGATCAAAGAGAAAGGGAAAAACAAATAATAAATTTTTCCTGGCTACAAACACTGGCTATAAACAGAACAGCTGGTTGTTGATGTTGTCAACACATGTTGATAAACACTATTATTTTATATTTTATTTACTGATTAGAAACTAACAGTAGGAAAAATGTAATGTGCAACTCGAGCTTAAAGTGTTTTTGCTGCCCTCGCCTGCGGCTTGAGCGTAAATATTTCTTTCGAGTGCAGCAAAGTACCACTTTGCGCACTAGTTGCACAAATAACTATTCTACTAAGTTAAATGGTAAAGTACAACCAATTTTTTTTTAGTAAAAAAAAGGGTGGTTGACAAATGGCGTTGCAACAAAACTATAGGATAAGAGAAAGAGACATAAAAGGATAGATCCCTAGGTTGAGTAAGTCATAAATAGAGGTCGTAGCTCACAGAGCCACCCCCCCCCCCTCAACTACCACTCTTATTTACAATTCAGATTTGGTCTGTTTTAGGACTAGCAGTGTGAGGAGGGAAGCGATGGAAGTGGGAGCTGCAAATTCCATGGCATTAACAAGCAGCCCTAGTAGTGCTTCCTACAGGACCGGGGCGAACTCAGCTTCACGCTGGCGACTTAATGGTCACTACGTGATGACAATAGTGATCAGGACAAGGTGCATGAGGTAAAGATATTACATAAACACCACAACACAGTCCGGGGTGACAAACCAAAAGATAAAAACCTACCCACGTCTATCATCAAAATGGTGGTTGACATGTCACATTTTCTCCACATAGAGAGGCAAAGCTTTAACAGATAACCCAGGATTCCAGGACACATCTGATGTTTAACGAGAATTTACCTTTTACGTCATTACCCTATAAAATCAATAAAGGCTAAATAAACATGGCTAAAAATTACAAGAAATACATATAGTTTTGTAGAATACGTAGTAACAAATATTTCTGGAAAAAGGAGAAAAATGTGTTAAAACGAAAACAGTCCTATTTTTTAAGTACTCATGTACTTGTACGTGCATGCACCAAAATAATATTTCAAAAATATTATCAATAAAGACTTTATCAGGTCAACTAAATGCATTAAAAAAAACTTACATATGACTTAAACTGAGTATAAAACATACATTAGGTACCATTTGGAACCAAAGTACTAAATGTACATACATATTGATATAATAGTTACCTGGCATCAAATAAGCCATGTGTACCAATTTTTATTATAATCTGATAAAAAATAGTAATTTATACTAATTTTAGAAATTTTGTAAATTAGAAAGCATTAATTCTCCCCCCCCCCTAAATTAAAAGACATAAGTATACAATTACAGTACACTTAAAGAGCTCTTCAAGATATCCATCAATGCATCATGAACGGTTATACACATCAGTTTAACATTTGTACCCCGTACCCCTGTGTACCAAAATTCGTAGCCCAAAAGCATGTAGACAGGGTCAGAGACTTTCCCCTCGATTTTCGTTATAATGAATGTATGTATACAGATTATTGTATTTATGACAGTAAATTTAATTACATTTTAATCAAATAATAAGCTAACATAAAAGCATAACAAAGTTTGTATTTAGCTTCACAACCAATGTTAACAATTTAAATATTTACTCCTGATTAGAAAAAAAAAATATTCAAGTGTGCCACCTATTTCAGTGCTTTTGGCTTTACAAATTGAAGAGGAATATTGGCAATGACCTGTGTAATAATAATAATATCTTTATTTTCATTATGTTAACCCTGATGATGTAAGGGTCATTCTCAAATTATTTGGCTTTTTACTGTTCCTTCACAATTTTAGGATGACTGTCTTAAAAAAAAGAAGTTTAATGCACCAATTAGCTGCCAATTAATGAATAGAAACTAATTATTAACTTTAAGGCCACCAAATATTTACGATTTATTACTATATAAAAAAAGAAGACGAAAAATCATGGTAATTTTACAAGAGTGTTACTGTAACTATGCCTCAGGTTTGAGTGCAATTTTCAATTGTAAATTTAAATAAATATTCAAAAACTTTGTTCATAATTTGTTCCATACATTCTGAAGTACTGCCAGTAACTAGTATTTCAACTCCAGGAAACATAGAATATACTTTTTATAAAGAATTTTATTTTGTACCCGACCTCTGACAAGAGTGTTACTAATAATATAAGAACGTTTTATCTGGGGATATTCAACAATAACATTAGTAAGATTGACACCAGTGCTTCCCCACTCCACGTGCTAATCAAGCCTACAGGTTTGAGTAGTGTTCCATAAAACCTCCTTGGGGTAAATTTCGCAGTTCTTCAACAAGGTGGTGAGTATTTTTATTCTCTTACAAGAGTGTTACCTTACTTTTATACCTACAAATAATTATTTATTTAGAATAAAGATGGGGATCACATGCTAATTACGTATGTATACTCAGAAATTAAAATCTCTATAAAATTCTATTAATAAATAAGATATTAAGGAAGTTAAATGGCTATTTTACAAGAGTGTTACTGTACAAGAGTGTTACTCCACTCAAGTAACACTCTTGTAAACGCTGGTGATATATTCTGTATGGCTTTGTTTTGGAGTGCTTGATTTATTTTGTTTGTTTATTACTTTTCCTATCAGGCACTGAGTAGTGCTGAAAAGAAAAGAAAGTTCAGAAAAAAGAAATCTTGACCCTGTCAGAGATCTGGACTACAGGCAAAAACGAAGTCAGACAAGAAGAACAGACAAAAAGTGCCTTTTTATTTTTTATGGACATATGTATTACTATGTCCTTTTCTTTTTTTTAAAAAAAAACTAAAAACTGTAGTTTTACTTTCTTGTGAAAAGTCTAATAAATTTGAAATGTATTTTTGCGAGATGAGCCAGATATAATTACCATATAATAACATAAGTTTGTATGATTATAAATATATATGTGTATGATTTATTATTATTTTTTTTTTTTTCATAAAGATCAAGTAATAACTATAATTTATAACTCTGATTATGATAATTATAATTAATGTATTGTTATTTAACTTAGTTGTCGTAAGACTAAAATTTTATTTTGTCTAAAAGTTTTGGTGTTCTTTTGTTCATTAAAGTTTGAATTTCGTGAATCGTTTTTTGCTGTATTTTTTCACAATTATTTTTATTATTATTTTTGATCACATTTTGTGGTTTTATTATGGTTTCTTTTTTAAATGTGCATTTATTGACATAATGGTTGACAAGAGTGTTACTCCTGTCTACAAGAGTGTTACCGTTTACAAGAGTGTTACCGATGGTAATTTAACATTTTTGTCCCTCTATACAAACATATAGTTTCAATAATGCTAAACTATAATATTATACAACGCCTCTCAAAACCCTTGTGACATTTTCGTTTCTTAAAATTTATTTATATAGATACAATTGGAAACCTTAAATTGTAAAATCTTCTTGAAGGTAACACTCTTGTTGAAACTACATTATAGATATTATCAAAAAATAAAAAAAGTAGAATATAATACTACTATGGACTAAAAAACTTCGCACACTTCTAAAAACTACGGATTTACTCGATTGCATTGACAAATAATAAATAATTTTAATGTGGCATACTTGGTAACACTCTTGTTCATGAAATGCAATTGATCTTACAAAATTTGAGAAATTAAAAAAAATTGATAATTAACTCACAAATTTCAGGGTTATTTGATTAAAAGAATAGTTAGTCAACATTCACTGCAAAATTCATAAGTATTTAATTAATTTTTTTTCAGACATTTTTCATTGTGAGCGAAACCGAAAAAGCCAAATAATTTGAGAATGACCTCTAAATCAATTTTACGAAACTGATTGGAAAACAAGTTTTATCTTTAGACTGTACCTCACTAACTCTCTCATATCTACACTACACTTTAACGGTTGCTAACTTAAATTTAATAAAGAATTATAATTATTTACCCCCAAATTGACCTTTAAAAAATTGTTGCTAATTTATTATTAAGAATTACGTTTTTTGAGGAGAAGTTTTTAAGTAAATCAGAGTATTAGAAGTATAAAGTAATGAATATTTTAATAAGTATCACGATAATTTATTCATTTCTTAAAATGTAAAATTAAATCTCTTCTGGAAAAAACTCAGTTGCGAAGCACGGGTAAATTCTATTTTGTAAGATATATATTATTTGTATAATCATATATATCTATTAGTTTATAGATAGTATATATTATTAGTTATACATATTTATTAGTTTTAGGTTTCTGTACAAAGTACAAAAAGAAACCTTATATAACGGCTCTGTCTGTCCGTCTGTCCGTTGGTGTCGTTTGTCCGTTGGCTTGTTTCAATTCATAAACTACAATAGCTAGAAACATAAAATTTGGCACACAGGTGCATCTCGGCGTTTGATGTAACTGGACGCATTTCGGAGTTTCTACACTTAATATTTTCAAGATGGCGGACCGGCAAATATGGCGGGTGGCTAAAAAAAAGTTTTTAGTTACCATGGCATGTTATACATCAATTTAAAGGAATTTGAAGTGTAGAAAAAGAATATGAAACTATTACACTGAATATTTAAACTTAATTGTACAGAAACCGGTGATTATCGCTTCACGTACTTGAAGCGCGCCTTACTTGTTTTTTTTGTTTTTTTCAATTCTAAATCACTTTTCTATATCTTTTTCGATATCATAAAAAATAAGGGTAGTTTACTCAAGGTCGATTTTTTTGTTTTCAAAAAACTTAACACCATATACAAAAAATTTATTTTTATTATTTTTTAGAGGTTTAAGAATTATCAAGAGCTTTTTAATAAGAATGTTTTTATAAAAAAAAGTCCTTATCAGTACTCTATCGCGGGATACTCTGTATTTTCAAAAAACAAATTATAAAAACTGTATGCTCAATTTAAATTTAATAAGACAAGTCACGAGATAAGGTCATTTGAAAAAAACGAAGAGAGAATTCTCAAATATGCAGGTTCATAAAATAATCGAGAAAGACATAATTCCGTAGATGAAGGAACAAAGTGTAAAAATAACGAAGTAATAGGAATTAGAATTTGACACATATTGTTTAATAGGATTACTCTGTTAGTACAAACCAACAAGATGCAGAGAAAACCGAGGTTTAAAATATTAAAAATTACAAGCTACATTTATTATTAATTTTAATAATTTATCAAGGATGATTAAACCATATCACAGTTTTAAAAATAAAAGAAAATAACAAAGCCTTAGGTTAATTATATGTTTTAATTAACTGATTTCAAAACAAGATTTTTAACTCATTAACAGTTCCCAGTTATTAATTTCTATTTAGCTAATAGAATGAGTTAACCAGCATAACCCACCCACCAAGCCAAGATCCGAGCGTGCAATTTTTGTGTTGGGTACTTTCGGAGATCAGGGGCGTTACAGACGGATTAGATTTAGATGGACAAACAAGCGTAGCCATATAGGTAAAAACCTCGTTTTTTAGGCTACGGACCCTAAAAATAAATCGGTAAAACAATAATAAAAAAATCACAGGGAAGTAGGTACTTGCGTCCAAGTACTTTTTAGGGTTTTGAAGATGATTCAGCATGCCCGATATGTAATTATGCTTTTTTTCTTCGACCTCATAATAAGGTCCCTGGTTCGATCCCCCGGGGGATCACAATGATTTTTATCGGTAATAACAACAAGATAAATTAAATCTTTTCAGGAAATTATCATCGCCCCACCACAAGGTATTAGCATGAATTATTTCATAATTTTAGGACTAACCCTAATAGTGTGGAACGGGGGGGACATTTTTTTTAGTGACATTTTGGCGCTAAAAACGAAACTTTGTCGGTAAAAAGCATAGTAGTCATAAAAAGCTATATATATTCGTAATCTGCTCTTCAGTGGCTTTCATTTGATACCCATCTCAAAAATTAAAAAAAAATAAAANGCAGCTTTCATTTGATACCCCACTCGAAACTTAAAAAAATATACATTTTTGCGAATTGCGCATGCGCATATTTAATTTTTAACTTCTGTATATTTTTCCTGTGTTTGGGCCCGAAAGTTACGCCAGTGCTTCAAATTTTAGCTTTTTAGCTTAAACGGTTCAGGCCCTATGAACCAAAGAGCGACGGACAGACGGACACATCACCCTCGGCATAAGGGTTTTGAGAAGTATCTACAGAACCCTAAACAGCACAGTCATAGTAACAGTAGTAATGGATGTTATAATGATTAATTAATTATAATAATTATTATTGTTCTATTCTGGCTTTATAAAATATAAAAGTGAGGTAAATGCAAATCGCAAACTAGGATTCATTACTTGTACATTATAATTATGAAGACTCATCAGCCAAGTAATTTGAGATTCTGCGCATTATAATTACACTACACCAAAGCAAAGCACTATTTTTGTATCTGTGTACAAAGTAATCGATCCGAATAGAAAATTAGGGGGAAATTTAGAAACTGAATTAAAACAACTACTCTTAATTGCAAATTCGATGTGATTTAATAAAATTTATAGGTTGGGGGAAAAGCTTGCTGGTACTGTAATTGCAAATTTGATGAACAAAGCAATTCGCTGAGCTTGGATACTAAAATCCGTCGTAAATTGTCTTTCTTTGCCAGGACTAAACCTATTTAAAATTTTACAGATCCCTTTTTTTAAAGTGTTCTTATAAAGAATTCTAGGTTTTTTTGTAGTTGGGCAACTCGTTGTGTTTGACTAAGGATGAAATTAGAAAATTACGCTTTATTGCTTCGGATCAATACCAGATTTTCTACTAGTCGGAAGGAAGGATCCAATTATCACAGAATTCTTTCATTTTCCGTAACAAAAGGCTAGTAGAAAGTAAAACCTTGTTAAGACAACACCAAATAGTAAGGCTTAGCCAATTTAAAAGCTTAGGGGAACACTCGCAGTCCCCAGATACTCCTCCTTTTCACTAATAGAGAATGAAATCACTGAACCATTCTCAATTCCAATTATATAGATATTGTTTAAACGTGCAAAAAATTAAAATCTCTTACTTTTTTTTAGCTATGGTTAAGTTCCATTTCAAGAGTGTATAGTAAGCACTAACAGACACCCTGGTAATTGCCTTTAGAGTATACTTACCATCCTATCATCAAATACTTTCTTCTCTATTTTCATTGTCTTCCTTGCATTTAAAAAGCCCGTTTAAACAATAGGGAGATTTTCCCCCTCAAAATAATTATAATTGGACTTTTCAAGTATTAAAATTGAGAACTCGAGAAACCAAAAAGAGATGGGAGACAAAAAGAGGCTAGTTAATCTAAAACAGGAAAACCCTATACATATAATAGCATTAAAATTGTTCGGCGTATCTGGATTTCTATCAAACGAAATTAATTTTTAGATTCGTTTCACCTAAAATGGAACCTATTAGGAATGCTCATGTCTTTAACGAGTTAAATATTAATAGAGTGCTGAATCCGACAATACTTCGAAACACTGACGAACACATACACTCGCAACTTAATCTTGACGTCAGAGCTACAATGTATATATATAGCCGTCACTTTAGGTTTTCACTTCGGAATAAATCCCACCAAGCTAATTTTTGGTATACACCCTCGTTTTGGCATCAGAAATAACCGCTCAAAAGTCTAGCTCGATTGGGCGTTCGGAACCTTACAAAATGGCGGCCAAAAGGTACAAAAAA
>KZ651506.1:379038-390086 GCA_001010745.2 Gerris buenoi
CCTAATTCCTTTAATTCAGATTAGCATTTGCTGAGTACTCATTTTTATCGAAATTATTGAGAATTGTTTTATTTTTTTTTAACTTCCATCAGTTATTGCTCAAAATATAGCCAAATTAATGGGTAAAGTTATGAATACTTTTTGAAAGGTAAGTAAATGAGGAAGTTTTCCAGAAAGTGTACTTAATGCAGCTACACTGGTTAGTAAGTTTTGCCACCACCAAAAAAATAAAAAAATAAAACAATTCTCAATAATTTCGATAAAAATGAGTACTCAGCAAATGCTAATCTGAATTAAAGGAATTAGGGTTAATTTTCTAAATATCATTATTCTAGCATTCATATTTTAGGAGCAACAATTCGATTTATGAGGCAAGGACGACACCCCTCGAAAATTCGCTAATCTTGACCTAGTGGGAGAACGGTTAAGAATTGACCTATGGTATATATGGTGATTTTTGTTCCGCATGAGGTGTACTATCGACCTATATCTTTTCCAAACTTTATCGCCAGTCACCCTGTATATGTATATACAGGGTGTCCCAACTTAAGTGTACCAAAAAGAAGGGGCATATAGAGGACCCTAAAAGGAGTCAAAAATGTTATATTAACCTATGTCCTTTCGGGCTTCGTTTTCTGACTAGCGCCATTTTTAAAAAATTTTGGGCTAAGCTTATTTTTTTACACTTAAACAAGTGTATCTCGAGAACAAAGTGGGATAGATCATTATTTTAGTTATCGTTAGAAACCTAAGAACATTTGCTAAAGGAAATGTTATTATCAATTTTCATTTATTTTTATTCCTTCTAGTTTAAAAGCTCAAAATGTATTTTTTTATAAAATCAAAAAAAGAAAGAAATTTTTGACGGTCCATAGTGCTTAAACTAGTTAGGTTCTTGAATTGTCCAGGCAAAGGAAAAACTTCTTCATATAATAAAATTTTCATTGATACCCATATCATTTTATGTTAAATGGGTAATTTTTTACGTAATAGGCACATTTATTGAAAAAACCTAATGTAAATATGAGAAAAAAATACTTTTTCTCTAATATCTTCTCTTGTGAACGGTATAATCATTTGACTCGACTTAATCTTNAGAAAAATCAGTCCTAACCTGTAGTTGTGCCGCCCGGAAAATCAACTTTTTCCGCCATCTTGAACCCAGTTTGCATAGTCAGCAAAAATTAAAAAAAAAACGTAATAAATCGAGATGAAATTTGGCTCAAATGTACCTCTCTGTATGACAAACAAGCCCGCCAAATTTCATTTTGATATTGGCTGCCATTTTGAAGTTATACATTTTTTAATTTTTAAACTTTGACGGTTAATAATACTGAAATTACATATCTATAGGTTTTTGACTTATAGCATATCGTTGGAACCGGAAAAAATTAAGGAACAAACATAAAAAACCCCGATGAAATTCTATGAATTAGTTTAAAAGTTATAAGTGAATATAATTATTTATTAGTGCGATAATTTCGATGACGTCAAAGTTTGTTTACATCTGTCAAAATACCGCCAAACTTCAAATATTTAAATAAAATATAGGTATTAAAAATAAGGTTTTTTTTAAAGAATGATAATAAATCAGTTTGTTCAGAACGGACACCCATCCAAGTACTGCCCACGTCCAATGCTGCTTCCTCCTGCTGCGAAGCAGCAGTAGAGGCCACTTAAGTGGCCTCTGAAGTGAGGAAAAGTTCCGAGGTACGGTACCCTATTTTTTTATCTTTTTTTTGGGACAAAAAGTAAGGGAATCACATTTAGGTTGGCAATTCAGCAGCCGAATGACGATACTGAATGAATTGAAAGTATGGCACTCAGATCCAAGAAAAACATCATTAACTCCGATATTAGTTCACTATTCGGGTCAGTGGTTTTGATTTCTAACGAAGCACCAAAGCCTTACCTCCGGACTATACTAGGACCGGAGCGGTTTGCAAGGTATTGGAGATAACTATCCAAGCATAGAAACGGATAACCATCACCTGAATTAACTCGTATACCTCGTCTCTACGATAAACTACTGAGTTAAATGGTTTGAAAACGAGCAAACAATTCAACCGTACATAAACTAGAATAACTCTTCACAATAGAAATAAAAAAATCCCAATGTAAGACCTACCGTTTAAGTATAGTAACTTATAAATAATAAAGCTGTTATGTTTACATATTTTCTGTTACTTTATTTTCTTTTATAATATTTCTACTGAAATTTAAATAAATATTTCAAATTTGTTGTTCCAGCGCAAACCAAAGAGATAAGGAAGGTATTGTGTAGAATAGCTTTTGTATGGAAAACAAAAGCTCAGTTCCCCCAGTTTTAGGACTAGGGGATCTTATATGAGAGCTTGGATTTTTCCAGCCTTCTGTTTAAAGTAACACTTGAGTTTTAGTATATGTACTGCAACCGTGTGGCAGGAAATTATATAAATATGATCATTTAAAGAGACGAGAAATAAAATTCTTAAAAATTACATAGAATTACAATGAAGGCCCTCCTACTTTCCAAAAAAGTGTTATGTTATACTTCTCAACCTACCTATTAGAAAATTTCTCTCAATCGGTTTCGGTTCAACCGGCCATCGTTTTAAGTGGTCGCTCAGCTGGACTGGTGCACTGCAATTTTTAATAGTATTTCTTTGTTTATATTTGTTTGTTACAAGATAAATTTGGTTTGTCCGGTCAGTTTATTTCCTGTCATGGATTCAAACCCAAAGTGGCCGGTAAGAGGGTTCCTACTCCTACAGTATAATAACTAGCGTTACTAAATTAAATTATGCGGACATTTTGTGTATCATAATATACTAATTAAAAGTTATCTAATTAAAAACTATAGTACTTATATTGAAACCTGATTTGAATCTTCAAATTTAGTAAGAAAAGTAATCCAACAGCTCCGTCTTCATATATGAGAACGACAATCCATCAATAAAAATGGAGGGGGAAGGAAAAAATTGAACAATACAGAAAACAAGGTGCAGAAAAAGAAATTTATAGAAGAGTAGAGAAAATACGGAGAAGATATACGTCTTCACAGCAGAGAAACCATTTCTAGATCCATTCTACTTTTTCATCAACTATACCAAGTCGTGAAAAAATATAGAGAAATAGAATATCCAATATCCATATATTAAATTTATGTATCAAATAGCTTGATATTACAAAGAATATGTTGAAACCTACAGAGAAAATTAAATAGAGAGGTGAGTGATAGTTAGTTGGTGAGTGGGGTTAGTGATAGGTTTTCTTTCCATGTTATTTTACTTCATTACTTTGTCATGTTTCATTTACAAACATTAATGTTTCTTGATTAAAAAGTCGGCCGAAACACCTCAGACAAACTTTCTCAAATTGTTGAAACTGTATTTAAATTCCATAATTTCTCATTTAATTGATTTTTTTTTTTTTTTTTTTTAAATTAAAAATCGTTCAACAGTCAGTTATTTTTAACTTTCAACAATATCAGATTTATTTTCAAAAATATCTTGAAAACTAGATTTTCCCCAGGAAAACAGCTTATATTGTTAGATTCTTGCTTAAATGGACTACATTTCAGGTTTTTTTATATATATATATATATACAAAATCGTCGGTAAACCGTTTTCAAGAAATATAGATTTTTTTTCTTGGATTTTCAGAGTTTTGTGGGTAGCGCCCCCAAATTTTGAGTTAAAATTCATTTAATGATTTCGCCTCCGGGTATGAATTTTCCGAACATGTAAGTCAACTTTCGTCAAAATCGGTCCAGTAGAATAGGCTCTGGAAAGACGACAGACAGATATTTTTTAAAACCCACTTTTTTTGGACTCAGGGGACCTCAAAACGTGTAAATCCATCAAAATCTCAAAATCGAATTTGTGCGCCATCCCAATACTTACTATTTATTTTAGAAAGTAAAACTAAACTCTTGATCTAATGAATTGGAAGCTGCTCGATCGATGTCCAAGACCTAAGCGAGATGACAACAAACATAAATTGCCTGTCACTTCCACACCTAAACAAGCCTTCCTTTTTAGTGGAATTGCGAGTAAAATGAGTTCATTTGAATGTAAACGACGACTTTCAAGTAACCACCCTTTAAATTAACTTTAGTTAGAGACAAATTGTTAAGGGAAAGTGGTTTAAAGGATCAGGGTCGAACTGGAAATGCTGATGGGGTCAGACTGGGGGCTAGAGAAACAAGAAGGAAATCAGGAGGACTTGAGGGGAAGGAGGAAATATTCAAGCTGACTTGAGTTTCCCTCGGAGAGATAAGGGCGAGGTGTTACCTCCGGCCCTTCAGCACGTCTCGTCCTCCTGATCCGTTCTCTAAACCTTCGCCGACTCCTCTCTTCTGCAGTCTACTCCCAATCTAGTATTGGGTAACCCTTGCTTAAATCCCGCCCGGCCGAGTTATGACAGGCATTAGGAACCCCTTTAGTCCGTCTAAGCTCGCTTAAAGCGCTTTACTTAGTCAAGAAAAGGGACAAACATTCGCTAAAGGGAACAACTAAGTTAGAGCGAACTTTGCATTAAAAATCGTGAGTAACTGTGTTCTATTTAGATATAGACCTTTGAATTAAGCTATCTAAAATTCGCATTTGAATGCGACAAGCATACCTTAGACTCCCAAAACACTTTGAAGGGAATAAATTCATTAATTAAATAACTAGAGAGGAAGCGACGAGTCATAAACCATGCAGGAATGATTTAAGCTTGATTCCATTTCGTTGAAAGGCTAACATTTTACTAGTGCGAGATGAAACGAATCGCAAGGATCCGTAATCAAGTTTTTAAGTGTTTGAATAAATTTAAGCCCTGAATTCCTCCCCCCAGTAAACGACGTAACTACAGAGACGGCTCATATGGTAATATTTGAAATTATAAATTCATCTTTCTAAAGGCAAGCAACGCTGATTCAAATTGAACTTAATTTCTTAACTTTATATAAACAGCTGTCTACTGTAAAACAAGAACAAGTGATAAAAAGGAAACGTAAATTAAATCCATTTGTTATTGCGGTTTCGTAGTTAAATTTAATTATTATTAAAATTGTATACAACAATTTACAGTAATAACAAAATTCTAAACGGTGAGGCGGGGACCCGAACTACAACCTTATAACATTATCAATTTTCACTATTATCTAGTACATATACAGACATTTTCCGGAAATTTTATTTAAAATTTTATGTAGTTTCCACTCTCAAATTTTAGAGCTAAAATATTTACCGATTTAACCTTAGGTATGGTGTTTCTGAACAAGTACCCAAATTTATTCAAAATAAATTCAGTAGCATGGGCCCCACGAGTAAGATTCCAGACGACCGGAAAACATTTCTAAATAACACATATTTAGAGATTAGAATCAGGGGAAATAAAACAAGTACATATTATATCCATCAAAACTTTATTTAGAGAAAAACAAAATACTATCTTCCTATGTGAAAAGGTAAAAAACCCTAAATTAGTGATTGCTTTTATTTAATTATTAAGAAAATGTTTCCAATAAATGAAAAAATTGTAAAACTATGTCATATATACGTTCTAGGCTGTTTCTATCGAAAAAATCGTGATTCCTTTGGAATACGAAAAGGCAATAGTACAAAAGTTACAATCGGTAAAAAAGGGACATAAAAGAGGGATGAAGCAGAGATGACGGTAGAAACAAAGGACTTCTAAATGTAAAAGAGTTGATAAATATAAAAGAGCACGATAAAAGAACAATAAGAGCCGACAGAAGTCATATAAAATAAATGTCAGTTGTAACAAAATTCACATTGGAATGAAATACTATCGATGAGCTATGTCCAATTTTTACTGAACATCTATAGGGGGGAGTGCAAAATGACTGAATAAAAAAAAAATCCATAGTTAAAATAAAACTTAATCGGTTTTCATTTATTTATTTATAAACAATATTTAAACAACAGAATAGCAAGGGTAGAATAAAAAGTCCAGAAGAAAAAAATGTCTCTAAAATATCAAGTAACAGGTAAAAAAAAAAATTATTTTAAATAAAACAAGTAAGACGTGAGTACGGGAGGCGTTAATCGCCGGTTTCTGTACGATTAAGTTTAAATATTAAGTGTAATAGCTGCATATTCTTTTTCTACACTTCAAGACCTTCAAATTGATGTATAACATGCCATGGTAGCTAAAAACTTTTTTTGGTCACCCGCCATATTGGGAGGGCCGCCATCTTGGAAATATTAAGTGTAAAAACTCCAAAATTTGTCCAGTTGTCTAAAATGCCGGAATGTAACTGTGTGCCAAATTTCATGTTTCTAGCTCTAGTAGTTTATAAGTTGAAACAAGCCAACGGACAAACGACACCAACGGACAGACGGACAGACAGAGCCGTTAT
Source organism: Gerris buenoi (assembly GCA_001010745.2). Taxonomy (NCBI): domain Eukaryota; kingdom Metazoa; phylum Arthropoda; class Insecta; order Hemiptera; family Gerridae; genus Gerris; species Gerris buenoi. Next base: position 385,391 of record KZ651506.1, read on the forward strand.
ATAAGGTTTCTTTTTGTACTTTGTACAGAAACCTAAAATATAGACAAATAGAGCAGGTTTGCTTGTTTTAATACGAGCTGTAAGAAGGTACATTATATAGTATGATGTGTTTATTTATGCATGTATGTCATGACAGACTGACGTTGACGGCTGTAATTTCGAATCCCAGCCAAGATTTTTTTCAACGACAAAAAGGGTAACTGGAGGAGGATGCATAAAGTGAACGGAGTAATGCTTATTGATTCGCCCTTAAGGGCATAAATTTCTATCAGCGCGAAAGGGGTACATTATTCTGAAAGCTTCTCGAGCGCAATTCTTTTCCTTTTCGCTGGAGGCATAATATCCAACTTTTTTAAAAAAAGGCGAACCACAATTCTCGTAATTGCATGCCACACTATCAAAAAGAAAAAAAACCTTTCGCGCTTCCTTCAGGTCTGGACATGCCCTTCAATTATTAGGAACCAATTCGGCCATTTAAAAAAACAAATATTTTTCCGTTCATAAATTAAGATTATGCTCAATATCTTACCATCTTAAGGAGGTTCCACTATGATTTTAAAGTGAATTATTTCCATTTACTCGTACTTACAGCTTACTTTCCAGTATAAAAAAGAGACTATATGTATCGAAGACTGCACAACAAAATAGTGGTAATTTTGCGATAAGAAATCAATGGAAATGGAATACTATATGAAGATAAAGTTAAAAAAAAAAAAAAAAAATCAAATATGCTGTTAACACGAATTTATTTAATTTTTGTGACAATACATGTCGATTTAAAATTATATAGCTAATTCCTTTAGTTTTTTTTAAAAACATGTAAGAAAGACTCTCACATCGGAAATTGCCTGTCACTTCCACACCTAAACAAGCCTTCCTTTTTAGTGGAATTGCGAGTAAAATGAGTTCATTTGAATGTAAACGACGACTTTCAAGTAACCACCCTTTAAATTAACTTTAGTTAGAGACAAATTGTTAAGGGAAAGTGGTTTAAAGGATCAGGGTCGAACTGGAAATGCTGATGGGGTCAGACTGGGGGCTAGAGAAACAAGAAGGAAATCAGGAGGACTTGAGGGGAAGGAGGAAATATTCAAGCTGACTTGAGTTTCCCTCGGAGAGATAAGGGCGAGGTGTTACCTCCGGCCCTTCAGCACGTCTCGTCCTCCTGATCCGTTCTCTAAACCTTCGCCGACTCCTCTCTTCTGCAGTCTACTCCCAATCTAGTATTGGGTAACCCTTGCTTAAATCCCGCCCGGCCGAGTTATGACAGGCATTAGGAACCCCTTTAGTCCGTCTAAGCTCGCTTAAAGCGCTTTACTTAGTCAAGAAAAGGGACAAACATTCGCTAAAGGGAACAACTAAGTTAGAGCGAACTTTGCATTAAAAATCGTGAGTAACTGTGTTCTATTTAGATATAGACCTTTGAATTAAGCTATCTAAAATTCGCATTTGAATGCGACAAGCATACCTTAGACTCCCAAAACACTTTGAAGGGAATAAATTCATTAATTAAATAACTAGAGAGGAAGCGACGAGTCATAAACCATGCAGGAATGATTTAAGCTTGATTCCATTTCGTTGAAAGGCTAACATTTTACTAGTGCGAGATGAAACGAATCGCAAGGATCCGTAATCAAGTTTTTAAGTGTTTGAATAAATTTAAGCCCTGAATTCCTCCCCCCAGTAAACGACGTAACTACAGAGACGGCTCATATGGTAATATTTGAAATTATAAATTCATCTTTCTAAAGGCAAGCAACGCTGATTCAAATTAAACTTAATTTCTTAACTTTATATAAACAGCTGTCTANCGTGTACAGGGCTAAGTGCGGTACGGTTGACTGGCCGAGTGGAGCCCTCAGTAATACAGGCCGACAAGGACCGTTAATACCGTATCACATTGGGCCTTGACGCTAGCCAAACTAATAAACAAGGATTACTATCCTACAGGCACAGGTGAACCTTCGCACAGCACGAGGGGTTGGGGATGTACCGCCCTGCTATGCCCAATAGAAAGCTCCCAACATAATCCAACATTCATAGTGGTTTAATCAATAACACCCAGGAGAATGTAATTGCAAACACACATATATGTTGCATTGTATTATAGAAACCAACTCTCTGCACCTACCAAACCCAATTAATCACCCTTGACGCGTCCTCTGTGCATCTACAAGCTTACTCCATTCCTCCTATCAACTTCGCATACTAGACAATAGATAGGTAAATAAGACTAACGTAATCATGTAAGATCGAGAGGGAATAATTCATACTTAAAATCAAACAATCATAAAAAATGTATAAGAATCGCACAAGTAGTTTTTAAAATAAATAGGTCCGCAAAAATGTTTACTTCTGACAGACACACGAGAACAAAAATATTCTCTGGTCCTGATGCCTGAGAAGCATTTTGTGTCGAGTTCAGAATCATAAAAGTCATTTAATGTTTGTTCTGTTTTTTAAAATTTTGATACATGAAACAATCTTGTTCTTCAGAATGATAAAAATGCTACCGTTAGCCTTTGGTAAGCTGGAAAGCAATATAAAAATTTATAAATGCCTATATTAAACCTTTATGATATTGTTGTTAGTGTCAAAAGTACCCAAAACATTACAAATATATTATGTCAAGTGTGTTTATATAAGTGTGAGTTTGTACACGGACTTTAGTGGAATTAAAGGAAAACAATTTGTTTAAAAGAACAAATCTCATTGGAAATTGGCAAATATATACTGTTATATGAAAACTACTATAAAATAGACCCATATCTAATTAATCGCTGAAATTAAAGCTCTTATGGAAAAGGATTTGCTCGGAGATGGGTTACCTTCTCCCCTCTTACTCAATGGATAATTGAGGAGGGTGTGAAAATTACAAGAGATGGGTCGATGGTTCAGGGGAAGGAACGGCGTTAGAAGCAGAAGATGAAGATGGGCAGAAGTGGTAGAGATCCACGACCGAAGCCAAACTCCGCTCCGTTTTACCTTCTTATAAATTCATCGATCATATCCCCGGTAGGGGGCGCAGTATAGCCCCAGGCGAACGGATTATCCCAACTTCACGTCCGAGGTAAGAAGCGAACAAATAAGGATTTTTCTCAAGGGCTCTTTACCTACAAGTTATAAAGGAATAAAATGTGGGGTATAAAGTAGTCAGAGTTACAAACGATTGCTTCACAAGTTACGCAACTGGGAAGGCTTAAGGGTTTCAAGTACAAGAAACCTAAATACAATCATACAACATAATAATAAAATAAACATTTTTTTTTAATTTCCTATTCCATAATATAACGCAGTATAAATTAAATAATAATAAACTGATGCTAAATATCAAACATTTAATAAACCATCTATCATGCACACCAAATAATAGCAATAATAAAAATAATAAATAATCCAAGTCATATAATTAAGTTTTCAAACCGGTAGTAACCCTCGTCCTGGTAAAACTGTTAAGTTATATACGAGTAGTGTCCCGACGTCGACGAATCACCTCGAAATTATTTGCCATTGCTAAGCTATAAGGCAACCACATTTATTCAAATAAAAATAAATGTTTGTTTTGATTTTTGGTCTTCAAAAACAGATACAATAAAATAATCTAGATTAATTTAATTCATTTGAATTTTTTTCTAAATATAAAAATTAAACCCGAGCAACGACTTGTAATATTATAAGCCATCTGATGTCTCTCGACTATAATCCTTAAGTTCAAAAATATCCAATGTTTCTTATGAAATTTCAGACTTTAATCTCCACGAAAACCTTGAGATAAAAGAATCCTTAGTAGGTAATATGTCACTTGGGACGGATGCAAAACCCGCAATACACTTTTCTAACGAGTCGAATTAGTAACACTAGCGAGTAAACTCTAGACCTCTACCATCGGATACCAAACCCGCATTACTCGACGATTATTAATTATATTAATTAATTATATTAACTAATTATTTTGTCTACATTCTATAGGCATGATAGAATATGCCAAATGTTGTTAATACTTTTCCTATCGTGCGAATTCTGTTGTACAACCTCTATTCTCTAAGAGTAGAGCCATATCGTAAAATATCCTATTTAATAAAAGTTGATAGGAAATTTATTTTAACTCTTTAGTTACATTTATATTAAATTTAATCATATTAGAAATCGAAGTAGGTAAAAAAAAAAAACACCAATAATTGTCTTCGGAAAAGTTACCTTAACTGTGTAAGTCCATTTGCATTTATCATTCATTAGCCTATAAGGAATCTGACCAAAAACCACTTGCGTGGTAAAAAAAACACCCCACCAAGTCTGTGGTCCAAAAAAGTTGTGAAATCAACTTTCCATCCCGCCAAGTGATGTTGGCACTTTCTCCTGACCCATCACTATCAACATAGATACTTTTCAGCTTCTTCTCCTTGGTGGTGGGCCACGCGATTTCCTAAAACTGGAATTTTAATATTCTTCAAACACCAATACAATTTCTTGTTTCATCTTCACATTTGCCAAATGAGGTTTGTGTGGAAAGATGGTTGTGCGTGGAATACAACCAGTTAACATTAGGTAGTATTGCAGGCATACCGCCAAGGAGAAGAAGCTGAAAAGTATCTATGTTGATAGAGATGGGTCAGGAGAAAGTGCCAACATCACTTGGCGGGATAGAAAGTTGATTTCACAACTTTTTTGGACCACAGACTTGGCGGGGTGTTTTTTT
>KZ651507.1:32303-56646 GCA_001010745.2 Gerris buenoi
TGAGATATATGTTAATACATACACATCTTCTTCGGCTAACGTCATGTTGGTAAAATATTAATATGAATACAAAAACTTATATCACGTACACATTTAACTAAAACTGCACCTGCCTACAAAAGTTTTAGGAAACTAATATTCAAGCAATTTTTTCTTTGTTATGTTGATAAAGCAAATGCATCAACATGTTTTTTGTTTGTGGAAATTGAATCTAATATATCATTCCCTGCAGACATTACCATTAAGTTGGAATGCCATGTGTCTCTTAATGCTAATGTAGACCTCAGCCTGTCTTTTATTATTTTAACTCTGCTCATTACTCAATCAGTCGAACAGCTAGCAGGGCCAATGAGAGTATTCCCAGGCCCCTGGGCAAGTTAGCATCTGGGCCCCTTTGGACAATTAACTGCGGGGGAGTCTGGGGAGGATGCTCCCCCGGAGAATTTTTGAAAATTTAAGTGCAAAATTATGAGTTTTAAGGATTTCTGAGGACAAGTTTGTCTTTACAAGAAAATATGTTTGGTGGGAACGAATTTTGAAGTTTAACTAAAATAGACTAAAAAAAAAAAATAAATAAATAGAAATGGAGTTGTTTTGTAGCTGCTGAGTTTCATTAAAAACCTTTTAAAAAATTTAGATAACTGACAAAAATAGTTATTATCACATCCATCCCCCCCAAAAGTGGAAAAAAGTACTATTCTGTGGGCACCCCTGGGTTAGATTAGTTTATAAGATAGAGGGTTGAAGTTTTAAGTCACTATGACATGTTACACATCAATTTAAAGGTCTTGAAGTGTAGAAAAAGAATATGAAACTATTAAAATTTTACACTTAATCTTACAGAATGTGGCGATTATCTATCGCCTCATGTTCTTATGAAAATTTTACACTTACCTAATCGTACAGAATGCGGCGATTATCTATCGCCTCATGTTCTTATGAAAATTTTACACTTACCTAATCGTACAGAATGCGGCGATTATCTATCGCCTCATGTTCTTATGAAAATTTTACACTTACCTAATCGTACAGAATGCGGCGATTATCTATCGCCTCATGTTCTTATGAAAATTTTACACTTACCTAATCGTACAGAATGCGGCGATTATCTATCGCCTCATGTTCTTATGAAAATTTTACACTTACCTAATCGTACAGAATGCGGCGATTATCTATCGCCTCATGTTCTTATGTAAATTTTACACTTACCTAATCGTACAGAATGTGGCGATTATCTATCGCCTCATGTTCTTATGTAAATTTTACACACACCTAATCGTACAGAATGCGGCGATTATCGCGTCACGTACTTACGATAAGCGCACCTTTACTTGTTTTTTTGAGGAGCAGTTGAAAAGTTTCTAGCTATTTTCTAACAGTGTTGACTTCACAAATAAGTTTTGGTCTTCATGAAAAAAAGTTAGACAANTTGTGTTGATTCTTGTGACTATGCAAACACAGGTCAACATCACAAGAATCAACTCAAGAATTTTGTGTTTGATCTTAAGAATCTTGTGTTTGCTCTTTACCTAAACATGGAGAACATGTATTATATAGTTAAATTTGAGGTATAGTTAAAAAGAAGCTAACCTGTTTTACAATTTCTTCGCTTGTTTCAATAACAGTCCAAACGGAGTGAGCCAAAAATATAATCCACATTGTGTAGAAAATTTCCAAATAAGTGAATAGCTTTTCTTTTATAACGCTAATGTAAAACGTCGAATATATGCTGACTACAAGTAGGAAAAACGTAGTGAAACATAGCATAAAAATATACCAACTGTTCATTTCAAAAAGTATATAACAACTTTTCATCAAAGATGCAAATTGTTGTAAAATATCAGATGATTTTGACGTACAAAGTAAGAGACAATCTTTACATAATTTTATATGCTTAGCTATATTACGACCTAAAGTACGAATCAGTTCGTTCGTTAAATAGAACCATATTAACGGAATTAAAGCTATAACTGTTTTAATTATTATCCAAATAAGTACGGGATTGTTATCGAAAAAAATATATTTTATCGAAGTAGTAAATATCAACGAAATAAAAGTAAAGATGTATTTTTTATTAATTATCAATTTATCCTCGTATGTAACACGTTTAATCCCATTTAACTTTTCATCGGTTTTGCTTAAAACTTTTAGTATTTGACAAATACCTCCGCTTAAATTGGTCAAGTTAAAAATCAACACCGATACCAAAATGATATACAAAATGCCCGAAGTAAAATATAAAAATGAAACGAAGCTAATCTTGTAATCGTGCATGGTTACGTATTTAGCGATCGAAAACCGGTTCAAATGAGTTGAAACTATAAAAATCATTACTAACGAGTAGAGTAAATAGGAGAATTTTAAATTTAACCGATCAATTTTTAAATTTTCATCCAACGGACAACAACCAAATCTCTTCATCCATTTTATCAATGGTTTTATATTAATATGAACATTCGTGTTTTTATGCTCATAAGTCATTTTAATAATTTACTATTGTAAATGTTTAAAATGTGCGATAAACTTTTACGTCTGTTTATTTTAATTAAAATATATAATCGTTGGGAGCAAAACTCCTCAAGGAGCTAAGTTTGTGCTGTTGAGGATGATTCTTTTAATGTTTTACAGCTATAAGACTTTTCACAGTGAAAATTTTATGAATTTTTAAATCATATTAACAAAATTGCTTTTTTTTATTGATCTACTATTGCATCAGCAATTGACATAACAAAGCAAATTGATCAGAGTTATTATGACAAGATTGAACGATACACTCTGATAAAAGTTTGTTAAATTTCTCNAATACAAAAACTTATATCACGTACACATTTAACTAAAACTGCACCTGCCTACAAAAGTTTTAGGAAACTAATATTCAAGCAATTTTTTCTTTGTTATGTTGATAAAGCAAATGCATCAACATGTTTTTTGTTTGTGGAAATTGAATCTAATATATCATTCCCTGCAGACATTACCATTAAGTTGGAATGCCATGTGTCTCTTAATGCTAATGTAGACCTCAGCCTGTCTTTTATTATTTTAACTCTGCTCATTACTCAATCAGTCGAACAGCTAGCAGGGCCAATGAGAGTATTCCCAGGCCCCTGGGCAAGTTAGCATCTGGGCCCCTTTGGACAATTAACTGCGGGGGAGTCTAGGGAGGATGCTCCCCCGGAGAATTTTTGAAAATTTAAGTGCAAAATTATGAGTTTTAAGGATTTCTGAGGACAAGTTTGTCTTTACAAGAAAATATGTTTGGTGGGAACGAATTTTGAAGTTTAACTAAAATAGACTAAAAAAAAAAAATAAATAAATAGAAATGGAGTTGTTTTGTAGCTGCTGAGTTTCATTAAAAACCTTTTAAAAAATTTAGATAACTGACAAAAATAGTTATTATCACATCCATCCCCCCCAAAAGTGGAAAAAAGTACTATTCTGTGGGCACCCCTGGGTTAGATTAGTTTATAAGATAGAGGGTTGAAGTTTTAAGTCACTATGACATGTTACACATCAATTTAAAGGTCTTGAAGTGTAGAAAAAGAATATGAAACTATTAAAATTTTACACTTAATCTTACAGAATGTGGCGATTATCTATCGCCTCATGTTCTTATGAAAATTTTACACTTACCTAATCGTACAGAATGCGGCGATTATCTATCGCCTCATGTTCTTATGAAAATTTTACACTTACCTAATCGTACAGAATGCGGCGATTATCTATCGCCTCATGTTCTTATGAAAATTTTACACTTACCTAATCGTACAGAATGCGGCGATTATCTATCGCCTCATGTTCTTATGAAAATTTTACACTTACCTAATCGTACAGAATGCGGCGATTATCTATCGCCTCATGTTCTTATGAAAATTTTACACTTACCTAATCGTACAGAATGCGGCGATTATCTATCGCCTCATGTTCTTATGAAAATTTTACACTTACCTAATCGTACAGAATGCGGCGATTATCTATCGCCTCATGTTCTTATGAAAATTTTACACTTACCTAATCGTACAGAATGCGGCGATTATCTATCGCCTCATGTTCTTATGAAAATTTTACACTTACCTAATCGTACAGAATGCGGCGATTATCTATCGCCTCATGTTCTTATGAAAATTTTACACTTACCTAATCGTACAGAATGCGGCGATTATCTATCGCCTCATGTTCTTATGAAAATTTTACACTTACCTAATCGTACAGAATGCGGCGATTATCTATCGCCTCATGTTCTTATGAAAATTTTACACTTACCTAATCGTACAGAATGCGGCGATTATCTATCGCCTCATGTTCTTATGTAAATTTTACACTTACCTAATCGTACAGAATGTGGCGATTATCTATCGCCTCATGTTCTTATGTAAATTTTACACACACCTAATCGTACAGAATGCGGCGATTATCGCGTCACGTACTTACGATAAGCGCACCTTTACTTGTTTTTTTGAGGAGCAGTTGAAAAGTTTCTAGCTATTTTCTAACAGTGTTGACTTCACAAATAAGTTTTGGTCTTCATGAAAAAAAGTTAGACAAATATATATGTTACCTAAAAACTCAGAGAAGTGTAATAGAGAGGTAGAAAGCTATAGGAGGTCTACAATCCAGACTCCAGCTGTAGACGCCTCCCCTACCGCGCTTTGCAGAACTTGAAAAGAGTTCCACTGGTACCAGGGAAGTAGGTACTCGCAGGAGGTAGTCGTATTTGCTCTAGACGTTGCACTAGGCTAGAGACTAGGTGGACTCGAAGGTAACCGACAGCGACTGTTTGGGTACTTTCGGGTTCCCCCACTCTAGCCCTATAGCCCAGCGCTAGTTTTGATCTCCGACTAAAGCCCGTCTAAGCCTTCCTTATCTCTGTCTCTGTCACACTCTAGCCCTATAGCCCAGCGCTAGTTTTGATCTCCGACTAAAGCCCGTCTAAGCCTTCCTTATCTCTGTCTCTGTCACACTGTTTTTTTTTCCCTCGTGCTTTATTCTCCCTTGGATTCTTCATTATTACATGTTGTAAAGTCATTATAATTAATAATTTACTCATTATAATTGCAAAGTTACATGAAATGTCTCACCGTCTTGCGGACTCGTATGCAAGCATTTATTTCTATCTATTTTTAATTTTTCCATTTCATTCCAGAGTGAAAAAGCTGAGGAGGAAGAGGAGAGGCGGAGAAGCAGAGGATGGAAGAGAAACGGATGAAGCGTCTATTAGTGATCGACATTCGAGAATATCTCATNTAGAGCTGCATAAAGGACAAAAGGACAAAAAGCGACTGGGAATTATTACCCACCACTAGTGTCCGCTATTAAAAATATTCTCTATGGATGAATATAATATTGCAATTATTTAGAAAAACTACGTTGTGTACATTCAAGAGCTTTAGAAGGTGGTGGTGGGAAAAAAGTGAAAAATATTTGCTTCAATAAATGGTTCAAACTTTAGAGATAGCATTGTGCTGCTGAGTGGAAAAACATACTAAATTATAATATTGTTATCATATTCATTAGTAAGTACCTTTTCGTTGTTTGTATTATTTTATTTATTGCTATTATATGAAGCATTGCTAACACCTTTATATGCGTACTTCTTTTTTCTTTTTTTTTTTTTACATGTATATCGTATTCATCTGATATTGCAGGGCTGCAAACTAGTCAGTAATAGTCTGTATTTTGAGGAAAGTCTGTATTAGGTCAGTATTTCATGAAATTGGTCTGTAAAGTCAGTATTTTATACATTGCGGAAGCCCTGGGAAACTGAGGGCCAGTATTGGTGCTGCCTGGGAATAGATATGGCACACTGCTAGTGTACAATTTTCATAGCTTTCATGAGCAGCTACTACCTAACAGCACCACTCTTCTTTAATTTGTTTTTTTTATTGCAGTGGCATTAATTTATTGATTTTTTAAGTATTTTCTTTACTTCATGTGGTACGAAGGGTTTTATGAAAAATGGGAAAGTGTACTTTACGACCTTGATATTAAGTGGAATGGACGTTATTTTAAACTTTCCGACGACAAAACTACCAATGCAGCATCCTATAATAGTACATTACGTGTCGAGTGTGCAGTTTGCACCTGAGCAATAGCGAGGGTAGTAAAACCACACGAGCAATGCAAAATGTCGTTTTTGCACAAGTTGCATACCGTACTTTATCTACGATTGTTGGATTTTAATAATAAATAGAGAAAAAAAAAATTTCCTGTATGTTAGTTCATATTTCTCTTTAGATAGAGATGCCATTAATTATTCATTAGTTGTATTTTGTGCTGAATTATTTATTTCGGGAGGCGCATTTATTTTCCTCATTTTCATCATAATCACTCATTGTTTTTCACTAAAATCTCGATATATGGGAAGATTTCACTGAAGTTCATAAAGGCCTAAATTTTCCCAGTCATAAATTTATTAAGCATGTGTCTTCAAGATGGTTATCCTTGGAGCAAGCAGGCAAACGAATTTTAAAACAATAGCCAGCGTTTGTTAAATATTTCCTTACATTTATCCCAACATATAAAACTGACCTTATGAAATCTACAAAGTATAAAAAAAAGAACATCGTTACCCTGTTAAAAATTGACGCGATGAAAGCAGAATTTTCTTTGCTTATATTGTTTATTATAAAATGAGGCAAGGGAATTGGCCTAAGCAGATGTGAATTTCTCTGGGCTTCAATGGGCACCCTTAGCTCTGCCCATTTAATGTCCTGACATACTTGAAAGCATTACCTATACCTATTTATCGCGTTTCTTAAACATTTAAAGATAAAATTTCAATTTTTACAGTTACTCAGTGGGGAGAAGGATGGTCAATTTTATAAAATAATTCATTAATTCATTAATTTTTTAATTTTTATTTTTTTTAAATGAGGATTGATGTCAGTAATTTTAGTAGGTATTTAGTCAGTATTTTCATATAATTAGTCAGTAAAGTCAGTATATTTGACCTTACAACCAGTTTTCAGCCCTATTACAATAACATCTTTATTTAAGCATGTTGTTTCTAGTTAGCTAGCGTGGCCATTAGGGGACACTTGCCTTGTCTAATTGAGCATCAATAAAATTTCAACTTCGGCCGGAAAATCTGCGCTAAAGGGGAGCAACATCACACCCCAGAAGACCAAGGGGTTCAAGACCCGGATGAAGATCCGAAGAAGAAAAGACAAGCAGATTTGGAGAGACTACCAGCAGTTCTTGAAGACGTACAAAGACGCCTAGTGGACGCCCATAAGAGACAGGAGACGCGATACAACCTAAGAAGGAGAGAGAACATCCTGGAAGAAGGAAAAGAAGTTTGGAAGAAGACTTATCCGTTGTCAAACGCAGCGAATTTCTTCTCTGCAAAGCTGGCCCCTAAGTACCAAAAGTGTTTTATAAAGCGCTGCATCTCACCAGTCACATATGAGCTGGAGTCCAGAGCTGGCCAGTCCCTAGGAGTANACTATCTACCACGGGGCTAGTAAAAAAGGTCTCCTTAAGGCCTAGTTGCTAGATTTCAACGAGTGGTTTGTCTACTACTACTAATGTGACCACTACTAAGCATGTTATTAATAATTGTTCATTGATAACTGATCAAATTTGTTGTTGACACTTTTAGCTCCACCTGCTGACTAAAGTTTGAACTACTTTTTTATCCACTATGCTTCCTCTACCCTCTTCTATGCTTTTTCAATTTTTACACAAGTATAATGAAGTTTCTTATGACATATTATTATTAAGTTATGATGATTGTGTGAATACTTTTATTTTTCATTTAGGTGACGAGAGAGTGGTAGTTCGAGTGGAAGCATGTGACAATCTCAGATTCTTAGATTTCTGTCGATGTCCGACTATCAGACTTCATATTGTCGATCCTGTTACGGGAGACTATAAGATGAGCTCGTGTGATGAAAACACACCTATACCACCACTACAGACACAACCCTTCAATATGAAAATCCACAGGTTGGTTAGACCACCCTGTTTTTTTAGTATTTCTTTTTAGAAAAATAGTTATTTGTGCGGAAAGTGGAAAGTTCACTGCACTTGAGAGAAATAGTGTATACATAAATGTTTTTTCCATAAAGTGGAGAACATTTCAATACTGTGCCTAACTCTGATTTGATTTATTTAAGTGACTGGTTATATAAACAGTGAACAATTTTTGCTTCTGAGCTTACTGAAGGTGATGGAAGCTGTATAATCCTAACAATTTTTAGGTCTCTGATTTCAAAAATTCCAAAACAGAAATTCGTTTAAGACATCCGTGACCATTTTTGTTGCGTAGTAGTTCAATCCGTGTCTGTAGTTCAATTTTTGTGAACCAACATATCTTAAAAACTACTCGTCTGATTTTATTGAAATTTCGATCGTAGGTCATTATTAGCCCACTGTTAGGCCCATATAGGCTTCAGCCTTACATTTGGTTCTCTTCCACATCCGCACAAACATACATTTATTTATTACCTATCTTCAAAAGTACTTATCTAATTTTTATGAAATTTTGATAGTTGGTCAAAGTTAGCCCGCAGGTAGCCTCAGATTAATTTCAACAGTCTGCGCTCTTTAAATTGATACTTACAAACAATTTTGATAAATTTTAAAAAAGGGGGAAAAATGAAATAAATTGGATGATGATAGGTTTTAAAAGCATAAAGCAATATGATCTTAGAATTAAGAACTGCAAAAAAAAGATGGAGGGGGTGGACATGAAAAACACAATTTTCAAGGAGACGGCTCAAAGATGGATTGGAGCAAAAACAAAACCAAATATATTTGTACTCAGGGGTCTTCTTTTTTCATTTTACATTCCATATGAAGCAGTTGCGTAAAAAAATTGCATCCCCTTAAATATCAACCCTAGATTTGAGGGATGATTTTTTGGGGCTTTTCTATAATTTTCCTGTGATTTGATTAAATCAAACCCTACCCTGCCTTTTTCTACGGACCCTAATAAGAACTCCTGCCAAAAGCCAAACACTGCAAAAGCTGATTGCATGCAAGTGTTTTTGTTTTTGTTTTTTTATGTTTATCGGAGAAATTTTATAAACTTGTAATAAATGGTTATTTATTTAGGTCTGTGAAACCTGTTTGGGAAGAAGATTTGGTTGTCCGCGAACCCTCAACACTGGTTGTATCGAAACAATCACTTCTTCTGTTTGAACTGTTTGATTTTGTCAAAGGCAACACTGTAGCCTGGGCATTCCTCAAACTGATTGCCTCAAATGGAGCATCCAATCTCGACAGACCACTTCGTCTTCAACTCTTCAAACCATCCAAGAACGGAAAACAGCCTTCATCCTCCGGGCCAAAGGTTTTAAATATCGCTTTTCATCAAATTGTCATTTTGGTTTTTGGAACAGAAAGTGTTCCTTCCTATACTCTCCTGTTATGAGATATCTTAAGACAGCCTTACACAAAGAGGAATTCCTTGAGGTTTGGACTGAACAGTCCAGATCAGAAGGATTTCCCATATGTGTGTGTTAGTGCCAGGGAGCTTTGAGCTTGACCTGGCCACGACTGGGTATAATAATAATAAAATAAGAAAGAGACTGTTTTATAGGGTTGAAAGAAAATGTATAATTTGTATTATAACATTTCGGAATGTGAATAAATTTGTACGATTAAATTTAAATACGACCGTAAATATAATATAATAGAACTTAGGAGAATTGGAGAGTTGAGCTGAAGTGTTGAGTTAGTAGGTGGTGAGAGGCAGCGTAGCCGTGCGGGTTAAACCACGTCTGCTCGGCCATCACTGAATCATGAGTGGAACGAGATGGGGTTCGATTCCTTGGCATGACACTCTGATTTATATGGCTCACTATCGATCACATCATACTCGCTTCGGCGGTACAATGTACATTTGTATGATGTGTGAAGTGGCTGCAACTCTCTACCGCGGGGTGTAAAAAGGGCCTAAGTGATGACCTAATTGCAAGGTTCGAACAAGTGTTTCGTCCTACCCGTTCTAGTAGGAAGTACTAGACAACTACTACTACTAGTAGGTGGTGGTGATGTTCTAAGTTTCTTGTGGATTGTCGAATATTTAATCTATTATCCACACATGGTAAATTATAAAAGTGAAGGGTAAGAGTCCTTACGAAGAAACTAGGAATAAATTAATTAAATTAGAAACATAATTTAGGAAAACTAAGAAAACATGATGTTCACCACCGGCCATTTTTACTCTCTGTTTTCCCTCCGATTTTGGGAGAGATAACTTTCTGTCAGGTTTGCCACAGAGGTTACTGCTAGATTAGAGCTTCCTGACTCCCCCAAAGTGATGTAGGACACATGGTAAAAATTAAGTGTTCAGGTGGGCCTGAACATGTGTGTTGGTGCCTTGAGGCCACCTTGGGGATTGCTTGAGGCCACCGAACCAAAAAAAATAAATCCACCTTGAGGCCGGAACTTCGCAATTGACGAAAGTCGGCATCAAGGATTTTTGAAATTTGAATTAGAGGGTTTGTTAGAGAAAATCCCAAGGAAAACCGGACTAATTTACATCAACATCAACTACAGACTGTGCCAAACGAGAGTTAGTGCGTTGACAGCGGGGGAAATCAAGTGACAGACAGAATGGCCGACCTCTGAGGGAAAAAATAAATACATTCACCTTCTTATATAGATATCCAGAGGGTTAATCTCGAGCTCTCATTGGCTCCCCACCCTATTTGCTAGTTTTTCCCTCGCTGTCAACGCACTAACTCTCGTTTGGCACAGACTGTAACTAACTGTTCAAAGAGTCTGGAAATTTTTATCGTCTAAACCTCTAAGTTGATTTTCCCTTCAGTCTGTTTTTACTAATTGTATATATTGTTGAATGTGTTTTACAGTGTTATGGTTGGTGGTCGAAAGGAAAGTATTCTCAGTACAAAAGTACTCTGTATGTATCGGTAACTTGTTCCTCATCGACAACTGATGAGCAAGCAAATGCCTCGTCTAAATCTCTTCAGAAACAACAGAATGAAACTCAATCTCAAGATAATGTAATTTTCTAGTTTGATTTTTTAACGTAGATGTATTTTAGCTCTGAGGTACAAAATAAATTTCTGTCACGCAAAAAAACGACATGAAAAATGTGATGCCTTTTAAATATCATGCCAGGAAGTTAGCATTTGACAGGAGGTCAGCTTTTTTTATAGAACAATATTTTGATGATTAGCAGGCTGAAGTTTTAATAAACAGTATGCAAACTGTGGCACTCTTAAATATCGTGCCAGGAAGTTAGCATTTGACAGGAGGTCGTTAGCTTTTTTTTATAGAACAATATTTTGATGATTAGCAGGCTGAAGTTTTAATAAACAGTATGCAAACTGTGGCACTCTTAAATATCGTGCCAGGAAGTTAGCATTTGACAGGAGGTCGTTAGCTTTTTTTTATAGAACAATATTTTGATGGCAGGCTGAAGTTTTAATAAACAGTATGCAAACTGTGGCACTCTTAAATACCTTGCCAGGAAGTTAGCATTTGACAGGAGGTCGATAGCTTTTTTTTATAGAACAATATTTTGAGGATTAGCAGGCTGAAGTTTTAATAAACAGTATGCAAACTGTGGCNTTTTTTTTTTTTTTTTTTTTTTTTTTTTTTTTTTTTTTTTTACTTTAGTTTCATTAAACTGATTTTAATAAAAACGTATTAGTTTGATCTTTTTTAAGTTGAAATCTATAAAGGAATTTTAGTTCTAAAATATGTTTTTTTTTTAAATACTTGAATATATTATTAGCTATATAACAACATGTCATGAGCAATTTAAGAAACATTATGTCCAATGATTTTGATTAAAAATTGTTAAACGACTCCCCATGATCCGTGGCACTGAAAGGTGGAAGGATGGGTGCTAAAACTATGAATATTGTAAGCTTAGAGTGGAAAAACTCGTCATATCCAATGTTTTCTGTATATTATGAGGGTAGGCTGAAAAGTAATGCACAAACGCTTGTAGAACGTGAACGAAATGACCTTTAGAAGCGCAAATGGTGGCATTTGGAAGTGGCACTCCCCCTCTATACGCATGCGTAATTTCAAGGCTTTAAGTTCATCCAGTGAATTTTGATCAGCGAAAGTATGGAGACATGTTCTTGTGCTGTGTAAGCACGATTTTATCGAATTTTTAACTACTGAAAATGTGACTTCTACTGAGATTTATCGTCGTTTAAAGGTTTTTATTATGGTGACAATGCTATTGATAGGTCCACTGTAAGTGGACTGTGTGTAGGTCTACTACAGTCTATAAGATTAGAGCTGGCACAATCAAAAGGCGGGAAAATTTTGAGGGAAATGATTTTATTGGTCCCCCATGTTGAATGCAACTTCAGAAAACAAAATGCTCTACTCTACCCCTGTTCACAAAAAAAATATAGCATGGCAACACCGATTTTCCCTTTTTATAACCCCAAAACTAACTCCACGTTTGTTGTTTCCCGCCTTCGATTGTGCCAACTCTAATCTTATAGACTGTAGTAGACCTATAAACAGCATCGTCACCATAAAAAAAAAATTAAACAACAATAAATCTCAGTGGAAGTCACTTTTTCAGTGTGGAGTGCCACTTCCAAATGCCACTATTTGCGCTTCTAAAGGTCATTTCGTTCACGTTCTACAAGCGTTTGTGCATTGCTTTTCAGCCTATATGACTTAGTGAGGAAATAGTTACTTTCCCCTTAAAATAATTATTCTCTTGGTCAGATATTTATGAAATGTTAGAAATATTGTCGATCACAATATTTATAATGCAGTCACTTCTGGAAGGTCGAGAATTATTTTAGATAAATTATTACTATGTATGTGGAAGAGGTTTTGTTCATTTTTGTCGGACTTTTATTGTTTGTTTATTTCAGCAAGGAGTTGAAGAGAGTAGACCAGGCGTCGAAGAAGAGGAAGTTTTATGGACCAGATATCCAGGTCAGAGTTGTAAATTCCCTAACTCTCTGCTAGTTGAAAGAGAATGTGGCAAAGATGGTGCTCTATGTTTGGCTTTCTCCCATAATGGTAAATTGCTAGCAGTGCCGACTTCTGCCGGAATTCATCTCTTCTCCATACCTTCTACTAAACTCTTCTTGTCATTGGACAAGCAACAAGGTAAAGTAGTGGAGGTTTTTTTACTCTCTCACACAATACAGGGTTTTATAATTGTAATGCAAATACTTTTGGAGGTGATTGTTCTTCTTAAAAGTTGCCAACCAGTTGGTTTTTTACTACTAGAGGTCGACCAAGAAGTCATGAACACGGTAGAAACTGAAAGCTTAGCTTCGTTTAAAGTCGGTACTTCCGAGTATTGCCGAAGTCAGTATAGTCGGGTGCTATTCTAGTTTGTATGAAATGCGCAGTTATGTCAAATCTCACAAATAACAACAGGAAGGTTTCCAATCTGTTAGGTTTCCTGTTTTGTTTGTTCTTATAAAGTACGAGTTATAGTCACAACTAAACGATTTGCGTAAGATCCACAAATCTATGGGATGATGCAAATACAAAGGACGCTACAAATAACGGGGTAGGAAATCAAAAGTAATAAATCAAATTCAGAAATAAAGAGGAATAATCAATAAATAATAATATAAAGATATCGTATAGTAGGAGTGATTTCTTATCAGGTACAGTGTTGCCTGTAGCAAAAAATATAGAAGTTAAAAAAATAAAATGATTAATAACTANAAGGAGTTAGAAGGATATAGGAGGTGTGCACAGTCTGTCTTCAGCTATAGGGCCTCCCTCTACCACGCTTCTTAGGGCTGAAGAAACTTGAAAAGATTTATATGTTATCAGGGAGTTAGGAAAGTATAGGAGGTATGCTATTAACTCTCTGCCCTCTATCGGCATACCCCTACCGCCAAGGACTAGAATACACCATCCTTGCCTTACCGCGCTTCTCGAACTGGGGACATTATTTCATGTCGGTAGCTTACGCAGAGCAAAGGCATGAAAATACATTACATAATAAATACAAATTCATTACATCTCCTTAATACCCTCTTTAATCCCTTGGTTTCTAAATTTTAAAAGTATTTATTTTTTAATTTATTAAACAGAGAATAATAATAAAAAATAATTATTTAAATAATTTATTTCAACATAGTAAAATGAAATGAATAAGACCTTAGAAAAATGAGGAAAACTTATATTTAAAATAGCATGTTTACAATCCACTTTTATAAGAAATAGAAATTTTTTTCTTGAAGAAATAGTTAAATTTATGATTGTAAAAATAAACTTTTACTTTAGATTTGCTATCTGGTTGTTGTCTATTTTATAATGTTTTCTAAAAAAAATAACGTGTACGCTAATTAAAATTAATATTGTTAATTTATATGTGTGCTTCTTTTTTCAGTTCCACTTTATTTAATTTAATAAAAGTTCATATTATGTATTCAATATGGTGTCATCATGATTAATTCAGTAATAAGTCATAACGATCTGATCACTAGAACTGAAAATATTATTAATAAACCAAGTCGGGTTGTAGGGGTATTGGGAGTTGCTTAGATGTAGTTTGGGGACTCTGGTGATTTCAAGGAGCTATGTTTTCGCTTCCCACTACACCTTGCCAAAAGCATATCTACGATTCAATGCTTCTCCATGAAGTGCAAAAAAAATATTCAACACTGCCTTAACTCTGATTTGATTTACAGTCTTCACTTTACTGAACTGCTCTATGTCTTCATTATTAGAATCTCCAGACCTTCAAAATTACTTTAAAAATCTCCCCTTGTTTCGTATCGTTTAAATATTAAATCCTAGGACTCGGAGCAATATCATATTTACAGGATCTTTATTCTTCATTCAATTTCAATTTATTTTTTTACTAAAGATGGTTTTCTTTTAGACATTTGTACAGTGACTAAATTAAGCTGTAAAAAGTCAATTTATAAACGTCCGAAACAAATTCTAAACTGATAATAGGAGATTTCCTCTACACTGTGCAAAGGTGATACCAATTCCTCTTAAAATAATAGTGGTAGTACACATCAAATAATTAAGAATGCTGCTGCATGAAAGTCTTAAAAATGTTTCTAAAAAAATAAAGGATTGCAAAAAACACCGCCAATATTAACTCACAGGAAGTTTGTTGGTTGGATTTTTATCCTTATTCATATGAATCTTGTTAGTTGTAGTGAAATTATTTTTATCTACGACTTGCACTGTAAGTAGACTTTACATTGCTAATAACAGGGAGGGAAGTGTTACTTTCCTCCCTTGGGAGTAAAAAAACAGTCATACCAACTTAAAAGGTATTTTTTAGGTAAATTTTAAGTATTATGTTGTTTTTTTAGCCGTTTTGTTTACTTTTTTTCGGGAAGGTTACTTTAGGTTATCATACAAAGTCTTAAAATTAAAAACAAACAACATAATTAAATTAAAAACGTATATATTTAGTATAAGAATTGTTATTTTAATAAATCATGTAACTAAATATCAGTTTAAGGTGTTTAAATTGCGTGAATTTTTAGGTAAAACTTTTATATTTACAAACTTAATAGCTATTACCCATGGTGCACTAATCGTAGATAAAATTTAATACGCAACATGAATTGAAGTATTTCTACTCTCGGGATTATCTCTCTCGGCAAGCCTCGAGAGCTAATACTACAGTTATCTCCATCGGCAAGCCTCGGGAGCTAACTTATTTATCTCCCTCGGCCTTACGGCCTCGGAAGCTAATGAAGTTTTCTCCTTCGGCGTTGCCTCAGGAGAAAACTTAACCTCAAGCCGGAAAACATACTTCTCTCCCTTGTTGCGTAAATAACTATTTGTTTTATTGAAACACTTTTCTTTAAAGAATTTGAAGGGGAATTTTCGTTGTATAGAAGTTTATTATAAGGGGGTCTGTCTGTAGTTCATATTTCATTGACCTTTAAGCCCTCCTGGTTATGTCAATCATTGTAATTCAGGTACTTCTTTAGATTGTTAGTCCCCTATAGTATTTTTGTCCCCGATTTGTAGAATATATATGAATTTGACTGAATTACAGTTAAGACAAAGAGTGTTTAGTCCAATGTACTTTAGGACAAAGGAATATCACACTTCTGTTTTAAAAGGGAAGGAGTCTAAAGAAAAAAGCGTCTAAAAGGAGTCTAAAATTCCGTACACCTTTCTTAGATTGTTATTCCCTTCTGTTTTTTTATAGAAGGAGAGTAACAATCTAAAGAAGTGTCGCCATTTATTTGTTATAGGTTTAATATACGATCTAGCTTGGTCTGAAGATGATGATTATTTGGTATCAGTGTCGGCAGATTCTACAGCTTGCCTCTGGAACATTAAGAAAAAAACAACTCGTGCTGTGAAGGTATTTGTCAACTATATTTTAGGTTTTTGACATTTCCATGTTTAGGCTGTGCTACATTACTTGAAAAGTGTTACTAGAAATCGTTACACGATGTATCAAGGAGTTAGAAGGATATAGGAGGTGTGCACAGTCTGTCTTCAGCTATAGGGCCTCCCTCTACCACGCTTCTTAGGGCTGAAGAAACTTGAAAAGATTTATATGTTATCAGGGAGTTAGGAAAGTATAGGAGGTATGCTATTAACTCTCTGCCCTCTATCGGCATACCCCTACCGCCAAGGACTAGAATACACCATCCTTGCCTTACCGCGCTTCTCGAACTGGGGACATTATTTCATGTCGGTAGCTTACGCAGAGCAAAGGCATGAAAATACATTACATAATAAATACAAATTCATTACATCTCCTTAATACCCTCTTTAATCCCTTGGTTTCTAAATTTTAAAAGTATTTATTTTTTAATTTATTAAACAGAGAATAATAATAAAAAATAATTATTTAAATAATTTATTTCAACATAGTAAAATGAAATGAATAAGACCTTAGAAAAATGAGGAAAACTTATATTTAAAATAGCATGTTTACAATCCACTTTTATAAGAAATAGAAATTTTTTTCTTGAAGAAATAGTTAAATTTATGATTGTAAAAATAAACTTTTACTTTAGATTTGCTATCTGGTTGTTGTCTATTTTATAATGTTTTCTAAAAAAAATAACGTGTACGCTAATTAAAATTAATATTGTTAATTTATATGTGTGCTTCTTTTTTCAGTTCCACTTTATTTAATTTAATAAAAGTTCATATTATGTATTCAATATGGTGTCATCATGATTAATTCAGTAATAAGTCATAACGATCTGATCACTAGAACTGAAAATATTATTAATAAACCAAGTCGGGTTGTAGGGGTATTGGGAGTTGCTTAGATGTAGTTTGGGGACTCTGGTGATTTCAAGGAGCTATGTTTTCGCTTCCCACTACACCTTGCCAAAAGCATATCTACGATTCAATGCTTCTCCATGAAGTGCAAAAAAAAAATATTCAACACTGCCTTAACTCTGATTTGATTTACAGTCTTCACACAACTAGAATTAGTGCGTTGACAGCGTGGGAAATTGAGTGACACACAGATTGGCCAACCTCTCTGGGGGGAAAAAATAAAGCCACTAGGTCTGTGGATAGGGGTAGATAAGGGTTTATCCAGATGGTCTCTCCCCTCCACTAGAGACATTTATCTTTGCCTAGTTGGCCCGACCTTTTGTCCGGGAAAATCTCAAGCTCTCATTGGCTCGTCACTCCATTTGCTTGTTTTTCACGCTCTGTCAACACACTAATTTTAATTGTGTGAAGACTGTATATTATAGGGATATGTAAATGGCAATGTTGTTTCATTATCTTTCATCTATGTTCAATTTATGATTTTAAATTAAAGTACACACATTTTGTCTAGGTTTTGGCGCATCCAACATATGTTTACTGCTGTTGTTGGATAAGCAGCGATTTATTCGCTAGTGGATGCAGTGACGGAGTTGTTAGAGTCTGGTCAGTGAATTCTAACGGAGCGACTAACACTCAGAACAAATCTAAGAAAAACGGACGTAAAGATTCCTCCACACCGATAGAATTTCTAGCTAAACACTCCACTAGAGTCAATTCACTAGCTTCTTCAGAGAGGTCGTTAACGACTCAAAGGTCAGAATCGACTGAATCCAATCTAGTGGTTCCAGTCGATTATATCTTAGTTTCTGCTGATAGCTCGGGAGTTATCATTATTTGGCGTTTTGACTCTGTATCAAAGTAAGTGTTAAATAATAGTGGGAGATTTTTTTTATAATTTAATTGCTTTAATGTATATTTTTACTTTTCCTCACCTTATAGGAAGAGTATTGTTTTCACCTTAAAAAAAAATTTTTCACCGAATATATTCTATATAATATCATTGTTTCACCGAAAAAAAAAATTCCGAAGACCAAGATTTAAATGGAATTAACCATTTTGTGTCTTTTTTTTAACGATTTAAGTGGTTTTTAGCTAGATATCCGTCTTATGTCTACGCCAGTTGTGCTACCCGGAAAATCATAAATTTGTAGTTGCTGTCTGCAAAAAAAGTAAAAAGTGTGATTGAGGTGAAATTTTCATCAATTTTACCTTATTATTAGAAAAACATTTTCACTGAATTCCTTTTTGATATCTACCTCCATTTTGAAAATATGGACTTTTGAACTTTGAAACTCTAACGTTAAATAATTTCAAAACTATTTCCCTGATTGAGGTGAAATTCGTATCAATTATACCTTTTATAAGGTAAACAAGTCGTCCATATTTCAATGTGACATCTGCCGCCATTTCGACGAAATAGAAATGAAAAGTTCTTAGATGTCCTGCATCCAATTTTTTTAAATAATTATTTATGAAGTATGACTCAAAGATTTCAATATAAAAGAGACTGTTGTAGCCACTCTTTAAAGATGGTAGGTGGTAATCATTAGATATGGTAGTTGGTATACATTATACCAACAAAGGAATTGGGATAGAGGAATTGTTACACTGAAGTGGCAAGACATCCTCTCCTTCATAATCCAAACAAAAAGGTTTGAGAGTGAGGCTGTGGTGGTTTGATGGGTGTACTCTGGTGATTTCAAGGAGCTATGTTTTCGCTTCCCACTACCTATAGTATTTTTGTCCCCGATTTGTAGAATATATATGAATTTGACTGAATTACAGTTAAGACAAAGAGTGTTTAGTCCAATGTACTTTAGGACAAAGGAATATCACACTTCTGTTTTAAAAGGGAAGGAGTCTAAAGAAAAAAGCGTCTAAAAGGAGTCTAAAATTCCGTACACCTTTCTTAGATTGTTATTCCCTTCTGTTTTTTTATAGAAGGAGAGTAACAATCTAAAGAAGTGTCGCCATTTATTTGTTATAGGTTTAATATACGATCTAGCTTGGTCTGAAGATGATGATTATTTGGTATCAGTGTCGGCAGATTCTACAGCTTGCCTCTGGAACATTAAGAAAAAAACAACTCGTGCTGTGAAGGTATTTGTCAACTATATTTTAGGTTTTTGACATTTCCATGTTTAGGCTGTGCTACATTACTTGAAAAGTGTTACTAGAAATCGTTACACGATGTATCAAGGAGTTAGAAGGATATAGGAGGTGTGCACAGTCTGTCTTCAGCTATAGGGCCTCCCTCTACCACNTTTCAATATAAAAGAGACTGTTGTAGCCACTCTTTAAAGATGGTAGGTGGTAATCATTAGATATGGTAGTTGGTATACATTATACCAACAAAGGAATTGGGATAGAGGAATTGTTACACTGAAGTGGCAAGACATCCTCTCCTTCATAATCCAAACAAAAAGGTTTGAGAGTGAGGCTGTGGTGGTTTGATGGGTGTGGTAACGTCTAGGGTTAGCAAAAAGGATCCAAAGATGGTCTGTTTGCTAGGCCTCCCCGCCCCCTTACTACTGCTACTACTGCTACTATATAGTATCAACTAAAATATTAATCTCCATTTTTATCTATCTTATAAAAAAAAAACACTCATAATAAACACTTCTAGATTCTAATGTCAAATATATTTGCTCTCATGAACTAATTTGTCTTTATTTATTCAGGAAATTTGAGATGGAGCAAGAAGTTAAGCTGAAGGAGTTAAGAGGACAAGTTATAAATAGAGTGGTATTGGTTGGTAGAAAGGGTGACACTTCTAGACTCCTCGTACAGTCTAAAGACAGCCTTATTCGACTTATAGATATTAGTAACGGAGCCACACTTCAGGTATATCAGGTAAGTAAAGTGAAAATTTTGTATTAAAATAAATACTTTTATTGTAAAATTTGAATGTATTTGATTACCGTCAAACCACTTCTTAACCCATTGAACATGTTTGAATTTTCTGTGTTTCCATGTTGTGCTAAGGCTGGTGGTGTTTGGATCCCTAATGGATGCAAACATACATTCTTGCACTCCGCTGCTCTTTTCCTGGTGTCTCAGGTAGAATCCTCTTACAAGAGTTTGCCATGCTCGCTGGTGTTTGTATCCACAAAGGATCCCAACTACAATTTTTTTTTTTTTTAAATATTCACTTTTAAATTGTATAATCTCATTTGGCAATATTTAAACCTGCCGTAGATGTACATTCCTCAATTGGAGGATGTGTTGAATGGGTTAAGGTTAAAACACTCTTCTGAACAGCAGATATTTTACTTGTGCAGGGTGGATATATAGTAAAGAGCAAGACAGGAGGATGTTCAGTATGTGGATGCAGCAGGAGAATATGGGCGCCCAGTGAAGACGCTAGTCTTGTATCATGGGATTATGCTACTGGAGAGAAAGTAGCAACATACACTATAGTACGACCTTCTCCTCATGCTAGCCTGGCTCTAGCATTACACCCGCTAGATCATATACTGGCTTATACCTTTCATTCCCCTTCAAGTCATCCAACTCTTAAAATACTCCATTATGACAGGTATCTACATTTGAATATTTTTTTGTCAAGTTAGATGCAACCCTGTTTAACTCTACTTCATTGATTTAAAGTCAAAATATGAGGCTTGTTAAGTTTTACATTTAAGTAAGTCTATGAGGTCTTTTATCTGACTGGTGGGTCATCGTGTGTCATTAGCTTAAAACTAAGGTGATTGACTGATATTAAGTATGCAATACAAATGCTGCCATAGGCAGAGAGGAATTGTAGAAGTTTGGACTGAACAGTCAGACTAGAAGGAATTCCTATACCTATGTAGAGGCCTCCTTCAGACCACCTGTGGAATGGAGTTCCCGAAATACTGAACATTTTTTTTCCCTCCTTGAGGCTGTAACTGTGCAGTCAGATGCAGCATGTATTGAGTTGATGACAATTGCCCCCGAGGGTTTTTGAAGTTTGTGTTAGGAAAGGCAAGGTTTTGGTGGAGAAAATCTCCCAAGGAAATCCCAGAGACTTTTTCCTCGACTTCCTCAAGGAAATTCTTCTGTGTGTGGGCAAAGGTTTGGCAGAGAAAATCCCCAAGGAAATCCCAGAGGCTTTTTCCTTGACTTCCTCAAGGAAATCTCCTGTGTGCAAAGGTTTGGCAGAGAAAATCGCCAAGGAAACCCCAGAGGCTTTTTCCTTGATTTCCTCATGAAAATTCTCCTGTGTGTAAGCAAAGGTTTGGCAGAGGAAATCCCCAAGGAAATCCCAGAGGCTTTTTCCTTGACTTCCTCAAGGAAATCTCCTGTGTGCAAAGGTTTGGCAGAGAAAATCGCCAAGGAAACCCCAGAGGCTTTTTCCTTGATTTCCTCATGAAAATTCTCCTGTGTGTAAGCAAAGGTTTGGCAGAGGAAATCCCCAAGGAAATCCCAGAGGCTTTTTCCTTGACTTCCTCAAGGAAATCTCCTGTGTGCAAAGGTTTGGCAGAGAAAATCGCCAAGGAAACCCCAGAGGCTTTTTCCTTGATTTCCTCATGAAAATTCTCCTGTGTGTAAGCAAAGGTTTGGCAGAGGAAATCCCCAAGGAAATCCCAGAGGCTTTTTCCTTGACTTCCTCAAGGAAATCTCCTGTGTGCAAAGGTTTGGCAGAGAAAATCGCCAAGGAAACCCCAGAGGCTTTTTCCTTGATTTCCTCATGAAAATTCTCCTGTGTGTAAGCAAAGGTTTGGCAGAGGAAATCCCCAAGGAAATCCCAGAGGCTTTTTCCTTGACTTCCTCAAGGAAATCTCCTGTGTGCAAAGGTTTGGCAGAGAAAATCGCCAAGGAAACCCCAGAGGCTTTTTCCTTGATTTCCTCATGAAAATTCTCCTGTGTGTAAGCAAAGGTTTGGCAGAGGAAATCCCCAAGGAAATCCCAGAGGCTTTTTCCTTGACTTCCTCAAGGAAATCNAAAAATAGGCCAATGTCAAAAAACACAGTGTTGTTTAGGTTATTAATCATTTTATTTTTGATAACTTCTATATTTTTTGCTTAATACTTTACGATAATATCTTTTTATTATTATTTATAGATTATTCCTCTTTATTTCTGAGTTTGATTTGTTACTTTTGATTTCCAACCCTGTTATTTGTAGCGTCCTTTGTGTTTGCATCATCCCGTGCATTTGTGGATCGTACAAAAATAGTTTAGGACAGTTGTGATTATAATTTGTACCGTATAAAAACAAATAAAACAGGAAACCTAACAGATTGGAAACCTTTTGTTATTCGTGAGATTTGACAACTGCGCATGTCACACAAACTAGAAATGGTTATTGCCTTAGCACCTAACTATACTGACTTCGGCAATACTCGGAAGTTCTGACTTCAACCGAAGCTAAGCTTCCAGATTCTCCCGTGTTCATGACTTCTTGGTCGACCTTTAACAATGTATTTAGTGGTATTACATTTGCAACAGTCTATGTATTTTATATAAAATAATAAATAAAAACATAAAGCCATTTATTGCAAGAACACACTTCATAATACAAATTAAACATATAAAATATATAAATTTACTTGCAAATCGGCATTTTGTCTTGGCACCATGTATTTTATACTTGATTAAATTTGAATCAGTTTATGTATTTCTATACTTCATCGTTACTTAATGATGTGTTTAGGTGATTCGAAAAAATCAGAAACAGGATCGAGTTTATCGAAAATCCCGGTGAAAATATCACGAAACACTGAAGCTAATAAACAATCTGAACAGAATACAGGTACGTCGAGGGATTCAAGGCTGTCGAATATCATCGGCAAGATGGACCTTATACTTATTCAAGCCAGCCCTAAACAGATGACCACTGTCAAATAAGTCAATATTGATTATAACTGGTCAAAAAGAGTTTTAACTTTTTCCAGAGGTAGCCAGTGAAGAGCTTGAAATTTGGGAAACTGGGGCAAGGAACCAATGAAATACTTGAAATTTTGGAAACTGGGGAAGTAGCCAATGAAATGCTTGAAATTTTGGAAACTGGGGTAAGGAGCCAATGAAATGCTTGAAATTTTGGAAACTGGGGTAAGGAGCCAATGAAATTATTGAGACTTTACATTTAGGGTGTCAGATATCAAAATCTTGAGCTCTCATTGGTGCTTCCTCTACTTTCCTAAACTGTTTAAAATTAAAACTATTCTTGGCCAACCTGTAGAGTAGTCCAGTTAACAAAGGTGCGGGAACTTAATCAGAAAATTTTGAAGTTTATTTATTGATATTTGTGAATGAACATATCAAAAGCACTGAGGGGAGCTTTGGCCCCAATTTTAGAAAATATTTCTCCTTTTTTTGGTTTTAAGAAAATACAAATAGATGCCGCTTAATATGATAACTATGGGACTCGTAACGAAGTAATAACATTAAACGATAATAATAATAAGCAAAAGGTACCACTTTTTCAAAAAAAAAAACACTTAATTATTTATTATAAAAGATTCATAAATTCATTAGAGGATTGAGTTAGGATTAACCTATGGACAGTAAGGTGTGCATTCTTTAATTAAATATGAAAAAAAAAATCCTCTCATTCATCTTACTTACTAGGGCAATTATAAAAATTAAGACATCTCTTAGTAACACATAAGGTGGTCTGTATACTTTTTTTTTTTTTTTTTTTTTTTTTTTTTTACAAAAACTCAATCGTAGCTCAAAAAAATTGTTTATTAACTCATGGTCTAAGGGTACTTAAATTCAAAGAAGTTTTACTGAAATTTGGCAAACTGTATTGCCAAATTTCAGTAAAACTCATGCCGTTATGGCATAATTACAGGCTTAAACAAAAACTAAATTTTAATTTAGTCCTAAAATTTAATATGTTTTGCCCATTTAAGGCATTTGAAATAGACATTTTCTAAACTGAAATGTTAAAACATCCAACAATCTCGAGTTATTATCAAAATTAACCAAATATTGATAAAAACAACAGTAAATGTTTATTGCATTGGTATTGAGTGGGCCCTTTCCAAGAGATTTTGATCACACTAAGCTGCGTTTATTATATACATATAGAGAAATATTAGGTTTACCTCAAAAAAAAATCATTCAATACACAAAACAAATAAAGACCATAAAAATTTATACTTTTGATACGTACATTTACAAAAATTTAATAAAATACTGTTTCAAATATC
>KZ651507.1:58832-69556 GCA_001010745.2 Gerris buenoi
ATTGAAACAGGATGGTAACTAGTTATCACGTTCCCGTTCTCAACCGCTAGCAGGTTCCTTTAATAGGTTATTTGGTAACAGGTTCCACCAGTGTCTTGATGAGAAAAATATGATATTTTAAAAAAAAATAAAAGCACGCTTTTATATGAATGTACTAAAAATTAGAAAACATTTACTTTTAAACAGCCGCAGTACAACGAGCGATCACATTATTTGGGTATGTCACTAAAAATAAAAACGTGGGCGCTATCAACTTTTTTTTATAATTATGAATCCAAGAATCCACATTTTTAATTAAAAAAAAATTGGAAAATATAATTGAGGATAGATCAGTCAAAAGTATAAATCAAAATCGATTTTAAAGAAAAAATGTATTTCCTATTTCAATAAAAATATTTCATAAACAAGAACAATATAAAAAATTTCTTATCTCAAACATTCTTGTTTTATGCAAAAAAAAAGTCTTAGAGAGGGAAATTCATTTTTTTAAACAACTGTAAATTTGAAACGCTAATGTATAATACAATCAGAATCAGTTCCTATGTCGATGGTCAACTTAAGTGGTATTATTGCAACCTATTGAGGATTGTGGTTGGACTAAATCTGCCTTTAAAATGGATATGCTTTTGGGCTGGATGATAGAAGACATTTTGGCTGCGCAAAAACGAGAAGAAAAATTTGACGCTCTTAAATTTAGGTACCAGGAAGTTAGGATTTAGCAGAAGGTAGCTTGATTTACTCTGTTTTAGTACTGTATTTCGCCAATAGGAGAGCTGAAGTATTTTCTGAATTTTATATAAAATGATATCAGAGTTCCATGTGGACTGAAACGGAATTTATTTTATTCTGGAGAAACAACTATATTACATGAGAGGAAGAGAATTATTTTAAGCTTTTCAATATAGTACCAGGAAGTTAGGATTTAGCAGAAGGTAGCTTGATTTACTCTGTTTTAGTACTATATTTCGCCAATAGGCTAAAGTGATTTCTGAATTTTATATAAAATATCAGCGCTCATGTGGACTGAAACGGAATTTATTTTATTCTGGAGAAATAACTATATTACATGAGAGGAAGAGAATTATTTTAAGCTTTTCAATATAATACCAGGAAGTTAGGATTTAGCAGAAGGTAGCTTGGTTTACTCTGTTTTAGTACTATATTTCGCCAATAGGAGTGCTGAAGTATTATCTGAATTTTATATAAAATGATATCAGCGCTCCCAGTGGACAGAAATGGAATTTCTTCTTAGTCTGGAAAACAACTACTTTTCACAACAAGGCAAGTCTTTAGAAAGGGGACTATTTTTTATTTTTTTGTAATAAACTGATAAATGGGAGGATCTCATTTGATGATGTAATATTTTGAAAGTAATACACCTCTTAAGGCCCCCAACTTCAACTTGGTTGTCCAACTATGTCTCTCAACCTGGTTGATCAACATCAAAAAAAGTTGTACAACATCAGTTGAGAGAGAACCAGCATAAAGTGAAACTATACCCGAATAGTTTTGTTCCTGTGTCTGTCTGTCTGTCACTCCGTACAGTTCCAATAACTTTTGAATCAAAAGAGATAAAAAACATTTAGATTATGTTGAGTTCAGCACATTTTCAATTGCATTTTTTTTTTTATAGCAAATGGTTCTTAAAAGTGTGAAAATTTTAAACATTAATTCCATCTTGATTAAGAAACGTTTAGACCCTTCATCTTTAGATTGATATAAAACAACTAAAGTAAATACTTCAACCATACTTGTTATTGTTAAAATTCACTAATTAACATATATAAGATATCATTGTAACTAAATAAACTCCTGGTCAAAATTAACGCACCACTTTTGTATTTTTATGCTTACACAAAAGCCGTTGAATTAGGATCTTTCTTCTATAGTTTGCATCTCGGGTGGACCTATTTCGTCTCTGTGGATCATATACACACTCCTGGAACCGCCGAAAAGCTCGGCTGTTTGTAGTAAGATGCACTTCCATTCGACAACCAACCTTTTGAGAAAAGCCTTTCTTAACTCATCACTACGGGATTAATCGCTTCCTGCATAGTTAAATTTGGAGGTGTATTCATGTCGACACATACAAACAACTGTATTAAAGTAATAAATACGTGAAAGCTCTCAATTAATCAATGGCAAATAACATTGAATCATTAATGATGATAATTAAATATAACGATAAAATTTAATTAATGATGATGGTTAAATACGATTAACGTTATGATTAAATGTGAGATGATGAATAATGATGATGATAATTGACTTATTAATCATCAGTAGGAATTAGAGATAGTCAAAACAGAGAAATATTAAGGTGGTGCGTTAATTTAGCGCAGCAGTGTATTATATTTGTCATTGTAAAAATAAATACTGATGTGACATAATAAAAAAAAGGGTTGAAACATATTTTAATTAATAAGGGGTATTATTTCAAATTTGCACACCTTTCAGATGGATTTACCATAATCAACAATTTAAAATAAGATAGAGAATACAAATTGATAAGCTAAATGATAAAATTGTAGTGTTACATATATTCATTGCAGAGTTAACATCTATTTATTGTAGACTTAAAATCTATTCATTGTAGAGTTAACATCTCCTTATTGTAGAGTTAACATTTATTCATTGTAGAATTAACATCTCCTAATTGCACTATTCATTGTAGAGTTAACGTCTCCTTGCAGAGTTAACATCTATCCATTGTAGAGTTGACATCTATCCATTGTAGTGTTAACATCTCCTCAATGTAGAGTTAACATCTATTCAATTTAAAGAGTTTGGCAGCTATTCATATCAATATACATATATAAAATGCAAATACCACTAGCACTAAATATCCCATTATATCTCTGGAACCATTGGACTTATGACCATGAAATTTTGTTCATAGATTCCTCTTATCTCCTAGTTGTTGGCTAAGAAATCTATTTTTTTTTACGGTCCACCATTTTAATTCAAGATGGTGACCATTTATAAGCATNAAAGATGCAGGGCATTGTCCATATGAATATTGACATCTAGAAATTGTAATCTAGTCAAAATAGTGTAGCATAATACAAATCTAAGCCAAAAAAATAATAAATATAACAATATCACACGTAAATAATGAAAATATTTTAAATAGTTATTTTTTATACATAGTTATAATCAATTATTCCAATTTTAATATACATTTAAATGTAAATTTTATTTTTTTGGTGTAGTCAATTAAAGAGAGCAGTGGGGTTTTCAGAAAAATAGACAATTTGGGATAAAATATGAACAATTAAAAGAATTTAATAAAAAGGGTTGAAACATATTTTAATTAATAAGGGGTATTATTTCAAATTTGCACACCTTTTAGATGGATTTACCATAATCAACAATTTAAAATAAGATAGAGAATACAAATTGATAAGCTAAATGATAAAATTGTAGTGTTACATATATTCATTGCAGAGTTAACATCTATTTATTGTAGACTTAAAATCTATTCATTGTAGAGTTAACATCTCCTTATTGTAGAGTTAACATTTATTCATTGTAGAATTAACATCTCCTAATTGCACTATTCATTGTAGAGTTAACGTCTCCTTGCAGAGTTAACATCTATCCATTGTAGAGTTGACATCTATCCATTGTAGTGTTAACATCTCCTCAATGTAGAGTTAACATCTATTCAATTTAAAGAGTTTGGCAGCTATTCATATCAATATACATATATAAAATGCAAATACCACTAGCACTAAATATCCCATTATATCTCTGGAACCATTGGACTTATGACCATGAAATTTTGTTCATAGATTCCTCTTATCTCCTAGTTGTTGGCTAAGAAATCTATTTTTTTTTACGGTCCACCATTTTAATTCAAGATGGTGACCATTTATAAGCATAATTTATCATTAATATCGCACTAGAACCTTGAAATTCACCTTCCTTTAATAACATGAACAACTTTAAGTAAAATTTCGATTCAAGATTATCAAAATCTGGTACTTCTTTAGACTGTTACTCCCCCATGTGGTTTTAGAATATAAATGCCGTTAACTAAATAACTATTAAGACGAATTGATGTTTAGTCAAATGTACTTAGGGACAAAAGAATATCACACTTCTGTTTTTATAAGGGGGGTAACAGTCAAAAGAAGAACATTCAGTACACCTTTATATTTCCTATGATTTTTATACAAGGGGAGTATCAATCTAAAGAAGTGCNTTTTTACCACTAATAGAGGAATTAGTGGTGAAAACTGGTTGTGTAGATTTTTTGACAGTAAAATCTGTAAGAGTCTTCTTAAGTTATTCTTTTGCCATCAATATTACGGTACTTTAACATAACATAGGCGCAACATTGGAAGGTTTACAGTAAGGTTATTAAGTCCTGCAAAGTGCTTGTATATCTATAGATGTAAGAGATAACACAGGTTTAGTGTGTATTTAAATCAGCTGTATAACTTTAAGCTGCAACCCTTTTAAATGGTCATTCTTGATGAATACTGAGTTTAGTGTCAGCAAATTGTGGCGTGAGAAATTCTGGCGATACCAATTAGCTACCAAGAACCATTAATTTAGACAGTTCTAATTCTTTTAATTGTTTATTTTTTCTTAAATTCTTCTTATTTTTTGTTTTTATTCACCATGAGTAAAGCCTAGTTTATATTAAATGGACGAGTAGCTAGGTCGAGTAAAACTCTACCACACTACTAGCGTAATGTGAACAATGCAGATAGTAATCGGTAGAGGATAGTAGATAAAAGTTGGTAGAGTAAATAAGCTAGTGCGGTAGTAGAATAGCTCAACCGTCGATGGGTTAGTAGACCCACATCCCCTACTATCATTGATTACCTCTTCTCCATTTAAATTTCAAGATTTTTAGAACAAAAAAATGCAATAATCTCTTTTTACCTAGGCTACTATCACAAGCACGTTTGAACGACTTTAGAGTCACTCTATCAAAAGCTAACCCACTATTTTACTCTACCGTTCATTAAGCCGGGTTTACACGGGTAGAGTAGCGAGTAGAGTGCACTCTACTTCCCACTCNCAGACAGAGAAAAATAGACTCCAGCGCCGGGACTTGAACCACTGGCCTCTACATCTCTGTCTGTCTCCCAGTTTTAATAATAATTATAATTTGATTTAAATTAAAATTTAAACTTTCCGTAGTATGAATACTACCAAAAACTTAAAAATTTAATAATAAATGTTTCAGTTCAAAATTCATCGGGAAATTAAATAAATGTTAAATAATAATAATAATAAACAGAAAGAGTAACGAGTACTTATTATTAATGTATGAGTAATGTAATTATTAATTACCGGAATGGAAACTGAATTAAAACGATATGCAGCAAATAAAAAAATAATTAATTACCAAACAATTTCGACTAAAACAAAATAATACGATTAATTAGAAAAAAGCACATAGTAAAAAAGTTGTACCAATGAAATTAAATAACATCGGTAATTAATCAACTATTATTGGTCACTTTGCTGAACAAAGTTGGACCAATGAAATTGCATAACATTGGGAATGAATCAATTATTATTGGTCACTTTTCAGAACAAAGTTGGACCAATGAAATTGCATAACATCGGGAATGAATCAATTATTATTGGTCACTTTTCTGAACAAATANATTATATATGTACATAGTTGTTTGTTTATTGTTTTTGTTTTTTTCTCTTGGTTTTAAAAAAACAAAAAAACAAACCTTGATAAAAAATACATAGTTATATAATATTGTCTGTAAGCTGTTTGGTGATGAGGGAGTTAATGATGGCGGGATAAGATGAAGTGAGGTTGATATATGGCTGGGTACGTTACATTCGTTCTCCGACAGTGCTAACTCTCATGGTGTAGTAATATATGCAGCGAGCTAGAGCAAGAAAACTGAGCAGGAAGGCACCTGAAATTAAAATCATCGATACAACGTAAGTATGCTTTTGTCACGCAAAAATTACATTAAAAAAGTGACATTCTTAAATATAGTACTAGGA
The DNA here is from genome assembly GCA_001010745.2 of Gerris buenoi. Classification (NCBI taxonomy): domain Eukaryota; kingdom Metazoa; phylum Arthropoda; class Insecta; order Hemiptera; family Gerridae; genus Gerris; species Gerris buenoi. Next base: position 64,824 of record KZ651507.1, read on the forward strand.
AGTTAGGATAGAACAGAAGGTAGCTTGGTTTTCATTTTTTAGTACTATATTTTGCCAATAGAAGCGCTGAAGTATGTAAATAGAGTAGCAGAAAGTTAGAAGGTAACAGAAGGTAGCTTGGTTTACACTTTTTAGTACTATATTTTACCAATAGAAGCACTGAAGTATGTAAATAGAGTAGCAGAAAGTTAGAAGGTAGCTTGGTTTACACTTTTTAGTACTATATTTTACCAATAGAAGCACTGAAGTATGTAAATAGAGTAGCAGAAAGTTAAAAGGTAACAGGAGGTAGCTCGATTTTCATTTTTTAGTACTAATTTTTACCAATAGGAGAGGACCAACTGGCTTCAGAGGTGGAGGTGAAAGGTTGGCTACACTGAATTCAATGTCCCAAAAACATATCTTTTTGTTTTTCCATGAAGTGGAGAAAATTTCAACACTGTCTTAACTCTGATTTGATTTATATGAAAGGTTATATAAATGACATGTTACATTGGATGATTGAAAGAAAAATCCATGAACAAGGTAAACAGTAAAGATGGGTGATAACAGTTATTTGGCGGTAGCCTGTTATTACTGTTCTGTTATCAGGAAGTAACATGTTCTATTAATATGTAATTCGAGTAACAGCCCTTTTGAGCCTTCAAGAGGGGTTGCTTTTGATTCCAACAAGCCAAAAAAGACCTGTTTTTAATTAATAATTTGTTGTACGTCCAGAAATATAGGGCAAAATATAACTCTACATTAAAATACATATTTATGCGCCTAGGGAGTACAGTAAGCCATTATTCCCTAAGCGAATAAGTTGGTTCTTGAGGCAAAGCCAAAGGAATCATGGTCCCTAAAAAACAGAATAACGCTAATTAGCTCCCAAGGCGCAGCCAAGAGGAATTATAGAACTTACTCCCGAGGTACATAAAATATATTTTATCTCCAGTAAGGAGAAAACGCACCATCATCCACTGCACAAGTTTTATTTATAATTGTAATAAATAACAATAATTGTTAGCACTTTTAGTAGCAGATATAAGAGATTCAATATTAAAATCAAATAAGAATTGCAATTAAACTCAAATAGAAGGTTATTTAAGGTTAATTACAAATAAGGTCAAAAAAGCAATGTCCCCAACCTGATTTCAATAACTTCACTACATAAGTCATTTGTTCCCTACTATTTATAAAAATAATTAAGTTGGCAGTCCTTCTTTTTCTCCCTGGTTTTACTTATTCTCCCAACTTTTACTTTTTCTCCCTACTTTTTGAGTAAAGGGAAGAAAACACTTTAGTTCCTTTAAAAACTAATCCAAGATCATAACTTTTTCTCTCTAATGAAGATAAAAAATAATTATAAGGTAAATTATCAGAAATGTTTTTAATAATTTATAAACGAGAGAATAATTAAGAGTTTTGGATAAAGTCCGTATACATTTTTTTTATTTTTATATTTTATGTTTGCAATACTTATTTTATAAATATAAGAATTTAGAGTCTGAGCCAAACAAGAGTTAGTTTGTTGACAGCGCGGGAAGAATTAGCAAATGGGGTGGGGAGCCAATGAGAGCTCAAGATTTGCCCTCTGGATAACCATATAAGAAGGTAAATGTAGTGGCTTTATTTTTTCCATCATAGGTTGGCCAATCTGTGTAGCACTCGATTTCCCATGCTGTCAACGCACTAACTCTCGTTTGGCACGGACTGTAGTTTAAAATTTACTTCTTTTTAAAAGTTACTTATGTTTGAATTACTTACCGACATACAGTACAATGTATCCGGAGTTAGTTCGTGCATATTGGTAAGTTGCTCCAGTCACACTCGCACCTATGATTAAAAATATGAAGAATCCAGCTAGGAACCAGTTCCCTCGACTTCGAGCATATCCAGGACCGACAGACGACCTAACAGAAACAATCGACTTATTAACAAGTGGCAATACAATAATAGTAATAAAGGATTTTGTTAGTATTTAGGAAAATGGAACATATTATTACAGTCGGTTATCCATACAACAAAATGTATGGTTCCAGAAATAAAATTTGCTTTAAAAATTTTGTTTTTAACAAAATTTACTTTACAGATTTTTTTTTATTTTTTTTTTATTTTTTTAAGAGAAAAAATGAGTGGTTCTGAAAGAGGAAAATTATTATCCAGTACCATTTTCACCCATTACAGAACTGCTTCATTTACGTCTTCATACTTTTTTTTGTAACCTCCGCTAGAGTTTCATGTAGTTTAAATATTGAATCCCAGTTATTCAAAATTTAAGACACTGAAATCGGACTGATTTCATATTTACGGGATACTTATTTGAAATTCTTTCCATTATTTGAATACTTGAATAGATTCATTTTTTTCTGTAAGCTAAGATTTTCTTTAAATAAAATTATAATTATTATTAACTACGGGAAACAGACAGAGAAAAATAGACTCCAGCACCGGGATTTGAACCACGGGTGTCTATATTTTCAGTATAGCGCTCTACCAACTAAGCTACACTGAAGAATAATTTCCTCTGTCCCGGTTCAAATCCTGGCAATGGAGTCTATTTTTTATCTGTCTGTTTCCCGTACTGCCGTGCTAAGCCAAAAAACCATATCTGTCATTTTGGTTGAAAATAAGGTTTTAGGGGGTGGTTTTTGCCGTTTTTGATGGCCCTGAAGCCATATCTTCATCCTAAATACGAGAAAACAGAGATTTTTAGTTAAGGTTTTTGAATTAAAGGACAATATACTAAGCGAGATTGCCTTAAGTGACAAATCAGAAGGAAAAAGACGGTAATTTCGCTTCTGAAATCACAGTCAATTTACGTCAACTTACACCACAGTTACGTTAAATCTGTTATAGTCTGATAGAAAAACACCTTATCTACAGGTGTTTTCATTAATTTGATCCCCCCAAAAATGTATTTATTTAACTTAAGTAAAACAAATGTGGCTCTAAAGAGAATAAAAGTCTTAATTCATTGATATAAAATAATAAAAAATCGGACGAATAATAAGGGAGTTATAAGCCTTTAAATACGGTTTTATGAATTAAAATTTAATCTTTCCGTAGTATGATTACTACCAAAAACGTAAAAAAATTAAGATTTTCTTTAAGACATTTATACATCGAGTAAATAGCACTGTATAACGTCGAAATCGAAATTCAAATTAAGACTGAATAGTTGTACACACCCATTCAGTATTCAGCCAACCTAAATACCTCTTATCTAGATCAACTACCGATAAAGATTTGCCTCATCAGGCATGACAGAAATATAAGCTTCAAATCATCTAGACAACATAACATTATCCAAAATAATAATTTACAACTGATTAAATACTGTTATCAGCAAATAAAAAAAAATATAATGGCCAAGTTTAACCTTCAAATTTTGTAGATAAGTTTTACATGAGAATTATAATTATTATTATTGATATAATTTTTTTTTTTCTTTTTTTTAATTTTTTTTTTAATCATAATTATTACTAATTTATTTGTCTTCACTTGATTGTGCTAATACTATTAAAATTAATTATTATCTTCTGCATTATCTATTAAAGGTTCTTGGCCTTCCACTAGGTGACCTTGTCGGATATCAGACACTCCAGTTTTTGTAAGTTAGAATTTGTAATTCTAGCACAGAATCCAAGAAACTAGAGTACAGTAGAGTCCCGCTAATCCGAACTAATTGGGACCGAACCCAGTTCGGATTAGCGAAAATTCGGATTAGGCGGATTTTTGTAAATCTACGTAGGAAAAGCTACAATTTCTGATTGGAAAAAAATAGAAGTAAGATTGAAGATGTTTTGCGCTACCTCAAGTGAAAAGACCATTGAAAAACGTAGTAAGACGACTGTTTTATCTTAGCTCAGAGGAAGGAAGGGGTAGAGGGAGCAATGCGATATGAAAAATGGTTCATTATGCTCCCCCCATATACACACTTTCAAGCGAGTTCAATCCGAACTAAAGTGATCACGTGGTCACTGGTCCTTGTCTTATTGGTCTATTCCTTGTATTTCTGTCCCCACAGACGGTCGTCAACAAATCCTTAACAGTAGCATTTATTTTATACTCCTCTCAAAGATTGCTATTGGCTATTTAGGAACTCTAACACGTTTATTAACGACGTTACTGCCTTTAGATAATTAATAAGGTTAACAACAATGGTTACAACAATTAATGGTTTGACAACCATTAATGTACATATTTATGAAATCCATATCAGCTGATATCAGATAAATGTTGAGTTTTTATCGATATTGTTTCACCAAACTGCCGCTTGAAAGTGTTAGTATATGGGGGGAGCATAATGAATCACTTTTTGAGACCCAGATTCTATAGTATTGTTCCCTCTACCCTTTCCTTGCTCTGAGGATTTGAGGAAGAGAAGGTATCATTCAGGTTTTAAAGTGGCTCCGCAAATAAGATGTTTTGGAACCAACTTTTAGCATATCCTCTATAAAAAAGCCAAAGATGAATCTGTATGAGCTGAGCTGTGCTAGCTGTGAACCCACCTTTAGATGCTATTAATGTTATAATTTCTTGAAACTGAAAGCTTAGCTTCGTTCAAAGAAGGAACTTCCGGGTATTGCCAAAGTCAGTACAGTCGGGTGCTAAGACAGTACCCATTTCTAGTTTGGATGACATACGCAGTTATGTCGAATCTTTACAAATAACATCAGGAAGGTTTCCTATTTTTTTTTTTTTTTTTTTTTTTTTTTTTTTTTTTTTTTTTTTTTTTTTTTTTTTTT
>KZ651507.1:78805-95255 GCA_001010745.2 Gerris buenoi
GGGGTAGACTCGTAATAAACAGCTTGGTTTTCCGGTGGAATCCGCGTCTCGAAGGGGATGAAGTCCGACGTTTCGCTTCCACTACTGGAAGCATCTTCAGGGGTGTGGTGCATCGTGATGTTTACTTGAAGCAACAACAAGACATACCCTTGCTTCAAGTAAACATCACGATGCACCACACCCCTGAAGATGCTTCCAGTAGTGGAAGCGAAACGTCGGACTTCATCCCCTTCGAGACGCGGATTCCACCGGAAAACCAAGCTGTTTATTACGAGTCTACCCACGGAAGCCTACGCACCAAGTTACTCGTAGATATGATTTATTTTTCATTATCTTGGAAATCATAGACGAAAACCTGACATATCACATCTTCCTTGATTCTTTTTCCTAGACCCAGTCTTGTTTTTCAGACAATTTGACATTCTCTAGTTTTTTATCTTTAATATTACATAGATCCTTCTTTGGATAAGGTTCAACCTCCTCTAAGTTTAGAGAGGAGTATTTCGCTTAAGTCAGTCACTACCTTTTTTATGGGGGACCAACTAAGTTTTTCATAGCTTTAAGCCATAATTATCCAGCTTGGGAAGACTGATCTACCTTTTTTACCTTGATTAGTTAAGCAATTTTTTTTTTTTTTTTTTTTTTTTGGCAGATGCTTACCCTTAGACACAACCAAGCCTTATCATACCAAATGTCAAAGATTGGACATTCCTTAGTCTTTATCCTTACTGTTTCTTAAATTCTCCTTGGCATGAGGATAAACTGCCTTAAAGTTTAGGAAAGAATAGCGCCTCCAAACAGGTCCTAGTTTTTGTAAAGTTAGAATTCCTAAAGAAGACTAACCTACCACTTCTTTCCTTGTTCAGTTTAAAAAATGCTTGTTTTTTAGAATAATAATTATCCTAAACATTCTCTTTATAGTTAAATCTCAAAGATCCTCCTTGGCATGAGGGTAAACTGCCTTCAGATGTTCCCAAATTTTAAAATTTTTTTAATGATCACTACTGACAATTGAGGCACCCTAAAAAAGATCTTAATAAATCTTAAAGTAAATTTCACTTCTACTTACAAGGAATGTATCACGACAGTGGACGCAGACTACTCTTGCCATTCCAGGCATCGAGGGTACAGGAGGAGTGACTGGAGATGGTGATAGGTTGATGATACGCTTGCAGTTTGGTCGGGGGCAAGCGATACGCTGCGATGAAGATTTACAAATCAACAGGCAGTTGCATGGGCATCGAACATACTTCTTACCAGTGGGAGGGTTTCTGATCGGCTGCAACACAAATTATAACAGTTAGTGAAATCTACTTACATATTATAAGAGTTTTTAATAACAATCTTCCAGAGGATTTGCAAACCCCACTAACAGGATCATTTTTCAATGGAGTTGTTGGCTCATGATGAGATTGAGTTGCAAATGACTCTCATCAAGAGCAAATCCCCTTATAATAATCCCTGATAACAATCTTCCAGAGGATTTGCAAACCCCCATTAACAGAATCATTCTTAAGGGAGTTGGCTCATGATAAGATTGAGTTGCAAATGACTCTCATCAAGAGCAAATCCACTTATAATGATCCCTGATAAAAAAAAAACTTCCAAAGAATTTGCAAACCCCCATTAATAGGATCTTTCTCATCTCAGAGTTAGCTTATGATGAGAGTGAAAAGATCTAGATTTATTTATATTTCAATGAGTTCTTACAGTTGCTTCGTTGCAAGCTGGGCATTTGACGACATGCTGATCCCTCTTATTCAATACGTTGATTATATTCTGACAGACACGGCAAAAAACTGTAGGCTGATTAGCGGCTATGGAGGCTTGATATGGTGGAGGTACTTCATCTGGGCCCACAACACCAACTGCATCACCTGCAGAAGCAACATATAAAGATTTAAATTAGAAAAAAAAGGGGTACTACTTTAGACTGTTACTCCCCTTATAAAAAAAACAGGAGGGAGTAACAATCTAAAAAATAGTAAGTAGTTAGGTTTGTTTCCTTGTATGTAAATTTAATTGATAGGAAAGAATTAAGCACTCACTTTTTGCAATATTTCGACCCCTCTTTGGGTCATCTTCAAGCTAAAAACATATATTGTCAATAACTCCAGTGGTTTTGCTCTGTTTTAAAACATATTTGTATTGCTTTTTAGATTTACCTGACTAGAAGGTTACTATTTCATCCTATTCATGCTAAAAATCTCTTAATAATTTAATTAGGATGGTTTTTTCAATCTGAAAAAAATAATTCTATTATTGGAGTAGTCCATGCTAAATATAATTGAGGTTCTTTTTTGATATTGAATATTTTGTACTTACTGTTAAGCAGGGGGGGTTATTTTTCCTAAAATCCATAGTTATTCTATGTTTGTCACTGTTCATTTAATATAAATAAATTAAATATATATTAAAAACAAAGGTAACATAACCAAATCTAACTCTCTTAAGGCATGTGTCTATGATAAGTTGATTAAATTAAATCATTATTCAGAGTGATTATGTATGCAAATTGGTGTGCAACTGGCCTAATATGGTAAATATTGCATGTTTGTAACTGGAGTTATTAACAATATATGTTTTCAACTTGAAGATGACCCAAAAGGGGGATGAAATATTGTATACGTGAGAGTTTAATTCTTCCCTACAGACCCTAAAATCAATAAAATCTAAAAAAAAGAAAAAAAGGTGGGCGGAATGTTCTTCTTTAGACTGTTACTCTCCTTATAAAATCGGAAGTGTGATATTCCTTTGTCCCAAAGTACATTGGACTGAATATCCCTTTGACTCAATAGTTAATTTGTCAAAGTTATTTATATTCTAAAAAAATAAATATAAAAAAAATAAAGGGAAGTAACAATCTAAAGAAGCACCAAAAGTTGCATTATTAACTTCTAAAAATAGAATTAATCCAGAAAATTCTATGCTATAGAACGGTGCAGAAAATACTTCTAATTTAAAAATTTTTAACAACAATATATAAAAAAACCCACTTAATTTGTATATACAAAGCAGCATTCTGCATACAAAATTACATATAAACAAAAATAAAATATACATAATTGATATAACTAACAAGGCTTATCTTTTTCCGAGGCTCTTCTTAAATATTTCGTAACGCTGCAAAAACCAAACGTATTCAAAGCGAAATTCAAACTTCTATTAAAATCATTGTATAAAGAACTCCAAACTATTATTTTCATTTGACACAAGTATTAAGTTGCAATTAGTTCAATAAGTAATAATTAAGGTCAAATAGAGAGGGAGAAGGAAAACAAAAAAAAACAACAATTTGTTATCACTAAGTTAAGTCCCTGACTGATAAGACTAAGTAAAGAGAAATAATTCATTAACGTAAGTAATAAAACAATAAAAAGTTAGGTCATGTTTACGTATTAACGTGTTTTGGTAATTTCTCAATCGAACAAAAACAAGGTCTAACTTAAACAAAAGAAGGAAGACGAGGTAATTAAATATTAATTATTAATTATATTGAGGTGTAAAAGCATGAACACCTACTGGAACAAGGTTACCCCTCAAAAACACATTAAGATAAACTTTTGTTTAAAAATTTGTTTAAGGTATTAATAGTTATTTACGCAACATGGGAGAGAAGTATGTTTTCCTGCTCGAGGTTAGGTTTTCTCCCGAGGCACCGCCAAAGGATAACTATAGTATTAGCTCTCGAGGCTTGCCGAGGGAGATAATCCCGAGAGCAGAAATACTTTGATCCATGGATACTTTAAATTTACCTAAAAAAATACCTTTTAAGTTGGTATGATTGTTTTTTTACTCCCAAGGGAGGGAAGTAACACTTCCCTCAAAAAGTCCACTTACAGTGCAATTCGTAAATAAAATTTGTTTATAAGATGCCATATTACGTTAAAAAAAAAATATATAAATATGAATTTTGTCCCTCAACAAATCTATTCCATTAGTATAAATAATTCAGTTTAATGAGTATTAATAATAATAATAATTATTATTATTCAAGGCTAATTCAAATATGTAATACCATTATTTAAAAAATAAATATGTAAATATCAAAAAAATTCCTGAACTTTTGTAATTGAATGCAACATTGGTGATTTTTATGGAGAAATATCTGTTGTTTTTTTTCTTTTAATATCTTTTCATAAATTATGTAACATATGATATTTTAATGTATTAATGATTATATACAAATTTTAGGTTCTCAAAGACCAGGAAAAGTGTTCTTTTTTTAAAGATTGTCAGTCAGTAGTTTGTGCAGATTAGGTGGGACCTTAACAGCTACGCAAATTTCGATTAAAGAAAAATTAAAACCCGAAGGTAAAATCAAGAGATGAATTTTTAAGTTCCAAATTTAGGAGGGCTGCTTCTTCCAAAAATAGGAGTGAACAATTTTATTTTATCAAAAACGGTTTCATCAAATTTTGATTTAAAATTTTTAGAATGTAGAACCGTTGAATAGAAATTTAACCATGCAAGCTATTTCCTAGGAAAAACTATTTTCTTTTTTAGAATAAAATAAAAAATAAAATTGTCTCAACTGAAATTTAAACAAATTCATCTGTTGAACAAACATTATGAGTATATTTAAATAAATTAATTTAATTAAATATTATTAGATTTAAATTCAGTATCACTATGAACAGGAGAAAGTTTTAAAAACATGTGTCAGGCCTAAATTTTTTCTTCGTGTCAGGCCTAATTTTTTAATCATTTTTAGGGAGCAGTACCCCAAAATTTTGAACTAGAATGGGTACTTCTTGATTTCATCAATTGAATTAAATAAGGTTCAAATAAATTTGTAAAAATATGTCCACAAGTTACACATTATCTGCACAAATTACCAAGATTTTGTTTTTTAAAAAACAAAAAAACAATTTTTTAACTGAAGGAATCTCTAAAAAATCAAAAATTATAAAACAAAATTTAAAAAAAATCCACTACTATGATACTTTCTCTTTGTCTAACCATGTATAAAAGAAATTTAATAGGTAAATAAAAATCTCTAAAATCATTAATCACATTCACTCCACCAAATTAAAATTAACATACAATCACACTTTACTACAAAATAACCACTCTATATTAGAGGATAATCACTCTATACTATAGGCTAACCACTATAAGAGCATAACCACTAAAATAGAGGATAATCACTCTATACTATAGGATAACCACTATAATAGAGCATAACCACTGTAATAGAGGATAATCACTCTATACTAGAGGATAATCACTCTACACTATAGGATAACCACTGCAATATGCATAGGATTAGAGGATAACCACTATAATAGAGGAAAATCACTACACTAGAGGATAATCACCCTATACACAGATAAATTATAATACAAGACATAAGAGGACAGAATATAAATCTTAATGTTATTAAACGCAGCAAATTATAAAACTTTGATATATAACAATACAAACGAACAATCATGCTATACTAGAATCACTCTATACTATAGGATAATCCACTATAGTATAGGATAATCCTCTATAATAGAGGATACTCAATCTGTACTATAGGATAATCCTCTATGGTAGAGGGTAATCCACTATTAAAGTATAATCACTGTATACTATAAAAAAATCACTCTATACTATAAGATAATCACTCTATACTATAGGATAATCCTCTATTGTAGAGGATAATCAATCTATAGTAAATGATAATCACTCAGTACTATAGGATAATCCTCTATAATAGAGGATAATCCCCTATAGTAGAGGATAATCTCTCTATGCTATAGGATAATCCTCTATTCAAGAGGATAATCACTATTTACTAAAGGATAATCACTGTGTACTACAATATAATCACTGTTTACTTAAATAGGTCACATTATCACATTGAAAGTGACAAAAAAGTATTAATTCAATAATTAATAAATAAATAAGTAATAATACAAGAAACAAGAGGACAAAATATAAATCTAAATATCATTAATCCCGATGAATAATAAAACTTTAATACACATATATTATACAAACGAACTATCAAAACTGAATTATATTTCCTTCTGTTGTTTTTTTTCTTTTAATATCTTTTCATAAATTATGTAACATATGATATTTTAATGTATTAATGATTATATACAAATTTTAGGTTCTCAAAGACCAGGAAAAGTGTTCTTTTTTTAAAGATTGTCAGTCAGTAGTTTGTGCAGATTAGGTGGGACCTTAACAGCTACGCAAATTTCGATTAAAGAAAAATTAAAACCCGAAGGTAAAATCAAGAGATGAATTTTTAAGTTCCAAATTTAGGAGGGCTGCTTCTTCCAAAAATAGGAGTGAACAATTTTATTTTATCAAAAACGGTTTCATCAAATTTTGATTTAAAATTTTTAGAATGTAGAACCGTTGAATAGAAATTTAACCATGCAAGCTATTTCCCTAGGAAAAACTATTTTCTTTTTTAGAATAAAATAAAAAATAAAATTGTCTCAACTGAAATTTAAACAAATTCATCTGTTGAACAAACATTATGAGTATATTTAAATAAATTAATTTAATTAAATATTATTAGATTTAAATTCAGTATCACTATGAACAGGAGAAAGTTTTAAAAACATGTGTCAGGCCTAAATTTTTTCTTCGTGTCAGGCCTAATTTTTTAATCATTTTTAGGGAGCAGTACCCCAAAATTTTGAACTAGAATGGGTACTTCTTGATTTCATCAATTGAATTAAATAAGGTTCANGAATGTGTATGTATGTCTGCACTTATATTTATAAAGCCTTAGATAGATTCTTATGCTTCGCTATGGTATGTATTACATTTAATGTACATATTAGGCTTTAATTTAAATGGTTTTCATATGTATTTATTTTTAATTTAACTAGGCATCGCGTGGCTGTATCATTGAAGCGACGGTATAGTAATAAATATGTGTGTTTTAACGATCTTTATTAATTTATAGCGGTGTCGCTGTTGGTTTTTCTACAAAATGTTATTTGCAAGAAATGTTCGTCTCATCGAATAGATAAAGTTAGAATTTTTTCCCGTCCTAAAATTCTAATTTTAATTTTGATGCGCATTTTTACGCGAGTGTTGCGCGCGAACGCTTGGACAGACAACGTTGTCCAACGAACTCGTCCTGAGCATTGGTAAAATGAACATGTGTACCACATTTCATCAAAATCGGTCAACTTTTACTTAAGTTATCGTCGTACGTTTCAGACACACAGACAAACACACAGACAGACAGACACGGAGCATATTTCGTTGAATGTAAGAAGCTCGCTACGCTCACTTCAATTAGTTTAATTTGAATTATTTTTTAATTATATATTGGTTCATAAAACCACACAGCCATAAATTACTGCGGTCAAATGTTACGATTTAGGCAGGGGCAGGTTGGCATGGCTTTGGGGTGACAAGAGTGGGGACTGCATCCACCGCTTCAAGATACCCAGAATTATATCATACATATCATATCAACATTAGAGAATCTTGGAAATAATTTATTATTAAAAATCACGTACAGACCACCTTGTACCATACATATCATATCAACATTAGAGAATCTTGGAAATAATTTATTATTAAAAATCATATCAACCTTTGAGTATCTTGGAAATAATGTTTTATTTAAACAATTTAAGAAAATTGTAGAAAAGTTCCTCTTTAAGTTTACTATGTATAAGTAAAGTAGGAGATAAAAGGCAACAATTTAGAATAAGTACCCTCTAAAGTCCTAAAATATTAAGACAAAGGGATATGATACTCTTTTACATTGTTACCCACTTATATTGATATCCATAAAATGTTGAAAAGTAGGATCGATAATAAAGTAAATAACTATTAAGTACAAAGGGTCATTTAGTCTCATGAACTTTAGGACAAAAAAATTTTAAACTTTTCATCTTTCCGTTTTGATATATTCTGATTACAAAGTCACAAAATTACCCGACAAATTCATCTCAATTTCAAAATAAAAAAGGTTGGTAACAAAGTAAAAGAGTACCGGGGTATATAGTTCAAAGTAGAGTAGAGCCTCGATATACAAGACAAAAAAATTATAATACGTATAATAAAAAAAAGAGGTAATTTTTATTTGTATTTCCAATTAAGACAAGTAGGTACTTTTTTACTTAAGCATCCTCCTATAACCCTTTGTCTTAATAGTTATTAAGACAAAGGAACATATACAGAGTAGCACATATTCCTTAGTCTAAATTACTATTAAGACAAAGGGATATTTACAGTCTATAAGATTAGAGTTGGCACAATCAAAAGGCGGGAAAATTTTGAGGGAAACGATTCTATTGGTCCCCCATGTTGAATNATAGTCTAATTAACTATTAAGACAAAGGAATATCTCACTTGGGTATATAAGTGTGAAGATATCCCATAGTCTAATTAACTATTAAGACAAAGGAATATCTCACTTGGGTATATAAGTGTGAAGATATCCCATAGTCTAATTAACTATTAAGACAAAGGAATATCTCACTTGGGTATATAAGTGTGAAGATATCCCATAGTCTAATTAACTATTAAGACAAAGGAATATCTCACTTGGGTATATAAGTGTGAAGATATCCCATAGTCTAATTAACTATTAAGACAAAGGAATATCTCACTTGGGTATATAAGTGTGAAGATATCCCATAGTCTAATTAACTATTAAGACAAAGGAATATTAACAAAACAGTAGAACTCATTGCTCTACAGTTTTCTAAATAAGATTTAGTCACATTTGATAAGACTCAATAAAAAAAGATAATAGAACTGCCCCAGGAGTCTCAACTACTAAACTACTAAACCTCCCAAGCAGCAGTTTGGTGAAACAGTATCGATATCTCGATAAAAACTCAAAATTTATCGGATGTCAGCTGATAAGGATAAGAATAATGTGATATTTTCTTACATTTAATATTTTAATACAGTTTTCTTTATAAATACATATTATGTACTTTAATGTTTGTTGTTAACCGTATTAATTATCTAAAGGCAGTTACGTTGTTAATAACATGTAACAGTTCCTAGATAACCAATAGCAATCTAATAAAAAAACAAAATCGTCTTCTAAAGCAATCACATCAGATTTTTCTCTTACATATTTGATATTTTGACATGTTTGACATTTCGATAATAAAACAATCAAACAAAGCACAAGATGACGTTAAAAGTTTTGTTGACAAGCGTCCGTGGGTACGTAAGGACAAGGAATAGACCAATAAGACAAGGACCAGTGACCACGTGATCGTGCTGTTGTCACTTTAGTTCGGGTTGAGCTCGCTTGAGAGGTTTAGTATATGGGTGTAATGAACCACTTCAAATCACATTGCTCCCTCTAAACCTTCCTTATTCTGAGACTATGTCACCATCAACCAATGACATTTCCTGTCAAAATTTCAATATTTATGACTGTCATAGAAAAAATATACACATATACTTTTATAAATAATTTAACTAAATTATTTAATTCATTAAAAATTGGCATTAACAATTAACAAAAAATTAAAAGATATACCTACTAGCTTTAAAATTACCTACGTCGAATAATTTTCTGTAAAGCCATAACAGATTTGGTAGAAGACTCAAAAATGTGATAGAATCCACAAAAATTTAACACCATTTAAAAATGTATACTAAAAATAATACAATTTGAAATTGTGAATTAATACTTGTAACGGCACAGAATTAAAAAAATCATAATTATTACAATCACTCTAAAGCTGTATAATTAAAAATGGATGAATTATATTTAAGATTTTTTATTATCAATGGATTTTGATTTTTATGCTAAAGGTAGATTAGATTATTAATGCATTTCAATCATTTTGATAAGAGATAAGAAAGAGCAAATAAGTAAACTCAAAAAGGTACTTCTATAGATTATCACTCCCTTTTTTTTTATTTAGAATATAGATTACTTTGACAAAAATAACTAATAAGTCAAAAGGATGTTTAGTCAAATGTATTTGGGGACAAAGGAATATCACACATCTGTTTTTATAAGGGGAGTAACAGTCTAAAGAAGAACACTCCATACACTTACTTTAGATTGCTACTCCCCTGATTTTTATAAAGGGGACAAGGAAAAAAACATTCCGTGGTAAAACACATTCCGTAGTAAAACTACACTCTGTAGTAAAACAACATTCTGTATTAAAACAACATTCTGTAGTAAAACAACATTCCGTAGTAAAACTACACTCTGTAGTAAAACAACATTCTGTAGTAAAACAACATTCTGTAGTAAAACAACATTCTGCAGTAAAACTACACTCTGTAGTAAAACAACATTCTGTAGATTCGGGTGACGTTCTCCACAGTGGTCCAGCCCGGATTACGGTGGAGAACTGCGTCCATTTTTATCTAAGTCTTTCCCTAATCGGAACCAGTTTTTCAATTTTACTTGGAAGGTTCCTGAAATAAGCTTTAATAAATGCCAATCTCTGAAATGACTGCGTTTGTTAAGGGCATTCTTTGCTTTTGGGATAGCCAAATTTGCCAAATCTCCGAAGCCTTCTATATGACCTTAATGTAAGACTCTAATACACGTGATATGCATTCATTTGGTTAATGAAGTTATTTTAATCCGATAATAAGGGCAGCACTCTATAAATCGTCAGCGGTAGATTTGTCTGAGATTAAGTCGAAAAACAAGAAAACAAGCCTTCTAAGGGTATCAACCAGTAGGGACTGGTAAACCCCCTGTCCTGGCAGAGCTTAGGGCAGGGGGTACGTGCACCGTTACACAGTGAATGACTTCTAATCCTCAAAAGGTTTTGGTACCAAGATAATATATGTTTGACTAGAAACGTCATATAAAATATGCACCTTACTGGAAATTTCTCTCAAAAAGTAGAATATTTATGTGAATAATATGTATAGGAAACAGTTATAGATAGATCAAGAGACAAAAATACATACGACTAAGTTCACTTGACAAGACTGCCATATTTATTATATCAATTCTCTTTACAAAACATAAACAAACAAATCGATCGATAAATATCAGTGAAAATATGCAATAATATGCACTTATGCCAGAAATATGCAATTATATGCAATAATGCCCGAAATATGCAAAATATGAAATTTTAAATTTGAATTTAAAGTGGCCTAGTGCACTTCAAACATCATAATTCGTAAAGAAAAACCACTTGGGGCAGTAAAAAAAAAGATATGCAAATATGCAAAATCCGAACCCTACTAATAACTGACAGAGACATTTATTGAAGGTAGAGGTTGCATATCATCAGGTTAAACAAATCAATTAATTGGTTTGTTGCTTTTGATCCTATGTTAAGTAGATCTATGACTAATAATTGACAGAGAGACATTTATTGAAGGTAGAGGTTGCATATCATCAGGTTAAACAAATCAATTAATGGATTTGTGGTTATTAATCCTATGTTAAGCAGATCTTTGACTAATGAATGACAGAGAGACATTTATTGAAGGTAGAGGTTGCATATTGCCAGGTTAATCAAATCAATTAATGGATTTGTTGTTATTGATCCTATGTTAAGTAGATCTTTGACTAATAACTGACACAGAGACATTTATTGAAGGTAGATGTTACATATCACCAGGTTAAACAAATCAATTAATAGATTTGTTGTTATTGATCCTATGTTAAGTAGATCTTCGACTAATAACTGACACAGAGACATTTATTGAAGGTAGAGGTTGCACATCACCACGTTAAACAAATCAATTAATTGATTTGTTTTTATTGATCCTATGTTAAGTAGATCTTTGACTAATAACTGACACAGAGACATTTATTGAAGATAGAGGTTGCATATCATCAGGTTAAACAAATCAATTAATGGATTTGTTGTTATTAGGTTTGTTCCAACTGAGCATTGTACTGTCCGCGGGATCGTCACCGGCATGCGCAATAGATAAAAGCCGTTCCAAGCTGACTTGGGACAGTGTTTCGTACCGTAGACGAAACTGTTCCAACCCCGGCAGGGATTGTTTGCGAACCGTTCACTGTACGATCCCAACGATCCTCTGACAATACCATGTACTGGTTTGTATGACATGCGCAGTTATGTCAATCGTCACGAATATCAACAGGAAGGTTCTCAAACTGTTAGGTTTCCTTGAATGTTTTTAATACAGAGCGAATTACAGTCCTAAACTCGTTCCAAGCTAACATGATTTTATTACAGTACAATGTCAGCGCATGCGTATAAAACCTGTCCTAAACGATTCCTGAACGATCCGCGAGACGATACAAATAGCGGGGTTGGAACAAACCTATTGATCCTGATTATGTAAAGTAGATCTTTGACTAATAATTGACTGAGAGACATTTATTGAAGTAGAAGTTACATATTATAATGCAAGTGTTAATTGATTTGCTGTTATTAAGCCTCCGTTAAGTAAATCTTTGATTAATGATTTGAAGTGAATTTAAAGTAGAGGTTACCTATCACCAGGTTTAACACAACACACAACAATTATTTATCTTACGTTAAGTAGATTGTTAAAGAATTTATTGAAGGTAATCAATTCAATTATTATTTATTGATTTATTAAATCCCTTCATGACTAATGTTAAAGATTACCTAACTTATCAAATAAATATAATATAAGATACCCTCACTCGAAAATTTACAACCAGGGAATCAATTTTGGTACTTATTTAGATTGTTACTCCTTAGACTATTAAAGATTTTGACTAAATATCTATAAAGATAAAGGAATGTTTAGTCCAATGTACTTGGGGACAAAGGAATCTCACTTCTGTTATCATAAAGGGAGTAACAGTCTAATGAAGATAATTTCTTACACCTTCATTAGATTGTTACTCCCCCTGTTTTGTTTATAAAGGGAGTAACAATCTATAGAAGTGCCTTAATTTTATAATCTAATATCAATTTTAACTATATGAACACTTACTAATGGTAAATTAACCAATAACATTAAATTCAACATCTTTTAGAAATATATTAAGAAACTAGTTAATATATATTTTAGTTTAATATTATACTCAAGAGCCTAAGTTTTTATCAAAACGTAAATAGACAAGGGGAATGATTTGATCGTTTATAGAGAATATAGATAAAAGCTACAAACAAGATAATGGCAGTATATATATATTCAGGGTCACTATACTGCATACAAAGAACTGTCAATCGAATTTATTTATACAAAAGTAATTTTATTCCACCCACAAATCAAAATTTTCAAGGAAGAATAGACCCAATAAATCAAATTGGAACGAAAAACATGAATAAAATGTACAAGAAAAACATGATAAGTAGATAAAACATAACACAAATAATTGGGTACATACGTGATGAAAACATCCTAAAGTACTTAAATGTAAATTATAATGAATCATAATTATTTTGTAATTAGCAATTGAAAAGATTTATCTTTGTTTTATTCGATAGAAAACCACTTACGAGCTTGGTAATCTGACGGTACATTGTTCAGCTGGTCGTTTTGAAGTAAAGGTTTTGTTTCGTCTTCCATCGCGGGGTTGAAATTAATTTAAACAAGGAAATATAAACGTAAAAACAAAGTAAAAATGTTATCAGATAGTTACGTTAATATTTTAATGCTATAGGAGTTTTAAAAACTCCATATAACATTCGAACATGTATACAATATAAAAATCTTTTTCGAAACAACAGATATTAAACACGTTATTATAAATATTTAAACTATTTGATTATCATTACAATTAAAACGATTTAATTAATGTGTAAATTAACTTATTCTTTAAAAAAAAATTCGATTCGAGTACGAACGATTGTTTTTACGTAGAAGCCGATAAAAAAAAATATATACGTATGAAAATGGGGAAGTGTTGAAAAATGTTATTGGGGAGATTTTTGAGATTACGTAACGCAGGTTTGCTTCTATGTGACTCATGTTTTCGATCGAAAAATGTTTTTACAAAGTTTAATATTTAGTGAAGTTTTGTTTTGTAATGTTGTTTAAACTGTTTTCAATTTATTTCGAACAGATGATTACTGTTCTTTTTTTATGACGTAAAAATATCTCTTCAATCGGTGAAAATCCCGTTAAAAAACGTTTCTTTTTTTTGTTTTAATTAAATCGCAAACTGTAAACAGATATACGGTGTAGTGTAACTGTGTCATTTTTTTTACTCTGTATTTACTAACTAGTTTTAAAAATTGAGTTTTGATTCTGTGTTGAATTAAAGAAAATAGGGTGAGAACTTGAATTAAAAAAAAAGAAAAAAAAAACAAAACAACAAACAACACAATGTGGTTGTTTTGATTTGTTGGGTGTTGCTTGTTTGTTGTGGTTTTTGTGAAGTTACGAATGATCTGAATTTTGTTTATTTTTGAAGTTATTTTTCCTTATCAAATGGCAACTTTAGAAGATAAAATTTTAGGAGAGAAGACTCATTGCTACTGTAGCAGCAGTGAAAGTGAACACGAAGATGATTCCGATGAAGAATTAGTCTCCAAACCTCAATCAAAACAAACGGGTACGGTCACCGAACCTTATAAATGGGAAGGTATATCGACCAATACCGGACCAAAAGGTGTCATTAAAGATTGGCAAAGGTACAAACAACTCGAAATCGAAAAAAGAGATGATCAAGATCGTGAAAGACTCGATTTAATGAAGAAATTATCTTTAACATGCGATAACAGGCCTCAAGAAGAAGATCCTGAAATAGCCGAACTTCTCGACGACGGATTTCTTCTCCAATATCAGAAACAACGCATGCAAGAGATGCTCTCGAAAAAATCAAATTTACCTAAATTCGGTAAACTTTTCGATCTGAAGAATAACAACGATTTTTTGGACGCTATTGATAAGGAGCATCGCGCTGTCACTATTATCATTCATATTTACGAGAATAATATGCCAAGCTGTAAATGTATGAATGAATGTTTGAATTCATTGGCTCAGAACTACCCACAAGTTAAGTTCTGTAAATTCGTCGGTTCAGCGGCTGGAATGAGCCACAGGTAACTATTTAATTTATCTTCATTTTATAGTTAATGTGGGTTAGAAGTAGAGTGTGCTGCCTGCCGTACTAAGCCAAAAAACCGTATCTACTGTTTTTTTTTGGACAAAAAAGTTTTGAGATAATCGACTTTAAAGTTTTCAAAGTTTAAAGGCATATACCTCCCTTATTATTCGTCCGATTTTTTATTATTTTATATCAATGAATTAAGACTTTTATTCTCTTTAGAGCCACATTTGTTTTACCTAAGTTAAATAAATACATTTTTGGGGGGTTCAAATTTATGAAAACACCTGTAGATAAGGTGCTTTTCTATCTGAATATAACAGGTTTAACGTAACTGTGGTGTAAGTTGACTGTGATTTCAGAAGCGAAATTACCGTATCTACCGTCAGATACGGTCTTTTTCCTTCTGATTTGTCACTTAAGGCAATTTCGCTTAGTAAATTGTCCTTTAATACAAAAACCTTAACTAAAAATCTCTGTTTTCTTGTATTTAGGATGAAGATACGGCTTCGGGACCATCAAAAATGGCAAAAACGACCCCCCAAAACCCTGAATATGTCAAAACCTTATTTTCGACCAAAATGACAGATACGGTTTTTTGGCTTAGCACGGCAGTGCTGTAGTCCTTTGTCCCAAAGTACATTGACTGGTCAATTTACTTTGGCTTGTCTTCCCTTTGTCTTAAAAGCAACAAGGCTATTATTTACTACGTTTTCATGTGTTAAAAAAAGGAATGAATCTAAATTTGGGATTTAACAAGTTAGGTGTTTCTATAAGTGGTATTGAATCCGTATTCAATACGAATAAAAAAAAAAAAAAAAAAAATCCTTTTTCTTGGTTACTTTTGTTAAAGGTTATAAATTATTTTCTAACCTTCACCTTTTATAACCATGTTTTTTTATAACGTATTTTGACAGATTTGACTACAGTTTCTACAGAAATACTCTAGGTTCACTCATACCGACGCTCTGCGCTTGTCAGGATCGAGTTCAGGTGTTTCCATGCAACTAAGATCCAGATACGATCCCAGAATTTAGTGAATTGTATCGGGTTCAGGATTGTACCTTATCCGTTTTGAATCTAGGTTTCCATGGACACTTTGGATCCAAAAACTGTATTCAATCTGTATTTAATCAATATGGAAACATATTAATAGTTAGACAGTCAAGTAGTTAGGGAGCCACCCTGCATTCTTACACTAGATGTTCGGGACACAAAAAAGTCCCCAACGGGTCCTCTCTACAGTCAACCTCTACAACTTTAAACACACTCTTTTAAACCCCTTTATTCTATCCTTTACTTTTAAATATTTCTTTTAACAAGATAATGGATTAGATTAGGGGTTCTCAACCTTTTAGACACTGCGACCCTCTTTTTAGGAAGAGTATTTCGCCGACCCCCTCTGAAATTTTTATGTTAAAAATTAGTATTTACTCGTAACAATCAAATGTAGCTTGTTGAATTGATTTTGTAAATTCTTATTTGCCATATTAATAAAACTAAAAAAAAAAAAAAAAA
>KZ651507.1:112753-125001 GCA_001010745.2 Gerris buenoi
GATATATAAAAAAAAATCCAATATACAAAAACATCCTCCAAAAAATATATTTGGCTTCAATTTGCACGAAACAACAGGATTTTAAAGATCTTCAGGTGACTTGGTACGTATTTTTGTCTTTAATTTAATAAAAATATTTAATATGTGAATTCTTTAAAAAAAAAAAAAATCATAAATAAAAACTTTATTTATTAAAAGAAAAATAAAAAGACTCCCAATCCTATATCTTTTAAAACTATAGACTTGTAATATGGTGAAAATAGATAAAATATATTTAGAAATACCTACATTGTATTCATATTATTATATATTTAAAAAAAGAAATGTAATGTGTTAAAAATAAATCAAGTGTTTTTTCTGTCTATTTTATATTTAAATTATATATTTAAATAAAAAATAATAATACAATTACAAAAATTAGTAAATATATGTTTAAATATACATTAAGAATGCTAAATATTATTAAAAAAATATATATATACATATAAATATCTGTAGTAAGTGTGTTTTGATAAATAAAAAATATTAAATTAATCGATAAAATTGTTAGTTGGCTAGGAAACAAATAGTTGACTTTGTGGAGAATTTATTTTTAAATAGATAATATATATTTCTACATCTCAAAAAGTATACAACTACAAAATAATACGTTCTTTCCGAAACGAGGAGTGGCTTGGATAAGTGGTTAAAGTACGCTCAACTTTGCCCGAAACAGACGTTGAAACACCTGACTTGGTGTGGTGAGGTTGAATTTCAGAGGTGAGACGTATTTCCCGCTGATGTACTATGTAAAGTAGATGATTAAAGAGGCCGGATTATAAATGATTGTTTATTGTGGTTTATATATAGCCCCCGTCCCAGCCTTAAATTTTGAAGTACAATATATACTTTTCAGAAACTTCGTGAGTAGATTTATTTTGGCGTAACCTACAACTTTTTTTATCTTTGAAAATTCTGATAATTGAAGCGTTTTTGATGTGGCATGTGCCATAATCATAATATTTTACATGTGAGTTTTCTTTCTACTTGTCCCTAATTTATAATACTTCTTTTTGGAGTAGTTGGGTCATTTAGGCTGTAATAATTAAAAACACATAGAAATAAAACAAACTTAACTTCTTTATACCAAAAAAATCTGTTTTTACATTTTCAATCTAGGTAAGTTGTTGTATATTTTATTTTTTACAATAAAAAACACTTAAATTATTAGTTAATGTACCTTTAACATATTATTATGTAAACTTGTTAAATAAATCTCATGTGTACGATGTTTCGATGTTTTAGGCCTGAAGATGACCAAGATAAGGTCGAAATATAGCCCTAATTGAAAAGTAAAAAATTTTAATTATTACACCCTAAATGACCCAACTACTCCAAAAAGAAATAATATTTTACTATTTTATCTATAAATGTGAAAAAAATCAGCAGGTTTATTTATAAATTACATATACATCATGAATTTGATATGGTGAGGGTATAGGTTTCGCTATACACCCCAATATTTTTTGTTGGTCAATATATTTCCCGATGTTTGCATTATAAAAGCTTGTACCTAATTCAAGTAAAACGAAGCAATGTAATAAAAGTTTAAAGTTCTGAACGAACATACATACATACATACGTACGCACAGACATACATGTATATGAAACTGATTTCAATGATATCCCCGGGTTCTTAAGACCCCTCCTTCACAGAGATCTCAGAATCAAGTATTGGAGGGTATCACCATACTTCCATTTGCATGGAAGTAAAAAGAAAGAGTTATTCGTAAATTTCCTATACATTGTAAAATTGACATGTCGGACCCATGCCACATCAAAAACGCCCCGATTCTCAGCATTTTCAAAATTAAAAAGTTAAGCCAAAATTAATCCACTCACGAAGTTTTATGTGACTTGTGAAAGAGAATCTGGGATATGAACAAATATCTTTGGGTTTTATGCAAAATTCCTCTTTAACCACTGAATGTGCGTCATGAAAACTTAAGTTTTCTTAGAATGAAATCTTAAGACTTACCCATACTACAGACTTTTTGATCGGCCGATAATTTAATTGGTTTGCTTAATTTGAATACTAAATTAAGCAAGTGTGTGAAAGCAATCGGCCGATTGTATTGGACAGTCAACACACCAACGGCCAATTAAATGGTTTAGTTAGTCTGGTGTGTGCCAGATGAAACCAATCAGACTAAACTATCGGCCGATTAAAATTCTTTAGTTGCAGTAAGTCTTAGTGTGTGTACCATTAAATGTGGAATATCTTAGATCCAAAAATATGGACTATTTTAGATCAATAAGTATGGATTATTTTTTTTTTTTTTTTTAAAGAAACATAGTATTCATATAAAATGTTTAAATGTATCTCCTTGAGCAAAGTCTTATTAAATGTATTTAAAAATAATTTTATTCCTTTATTTTTTAAAAATTGTTAGCCAACAACATTATCGATTTAGAAGTAGGTGATAATCACCATTTCTATTTTTTCTAATTAGTATCCTTCAAAGTATATATATAAAAGAAAAAAAGTTTAATTGTGAAAATAATGTTTAGAAAGTTTGATCAACTTAGATGTGAAAAACCTTTTTAGCAATTTTTCTTAGTTAGAATTTTAAAAAAATATGGAAAAAATCATAATTATTGAGGAAAAAATAGAAAAAGAAGTAAAAAACATTATTTTTATTAAAAAATGTCTCCACTTCATAAAAAGCATTGAATCATGGTTATGTTGTTGTGTTTGCACCTGGTGGCGAAATATAGAACTAAAAAGTGAAAATCGAGCTACCAGGTACAATATTTATAAGTAGGGCTCGGAATTGAGCATATTTTTGTCCTGGATAGTACTCATTGAAAGAAGCCTTTTGGTGGTATTTTCACTTCTCTAGGACCAACAGAATTTAATTTATCGAGCATATAAATGCATAAAACGGCTGTTTTCAGAAAAGCAAATAAATGCATATTCTTGTGGTTTTTCGTCTAAATACCTTGTTTTTATTCAAATTCTCCCCCAAATGCATGAAACGGCTGTTTTCCAGTACTAATCTACTTCATTGATTCGACTAATACTGAATATTTTGTAAATAAACTTTTCAACTGTAAAATTTACACAAAACTTCTCATTCATATATACTTGAAACTTGTGGATATATCAGTGCAGCATACATACAATTTGAAAATAATACTCGTATATGAAGATAAGTTGTAGATTTTTTTGTTTCAATGTCCTCTCTATGGTTTTAAACAGCGTTTTTTTGAGAGTGACATAATACTAACTGTGTAGACAGAGTGAGGGAGATATATATTCGTCTGAGAAGAGGAAAGCCTGTAAGGCAGAACTTGAGAGTAAGTATATTAGATTGTCAGTGAGAAAAGGAAAGTAGATAGTAGTTGCGCCTATCCCCCACTATACTACTTCCCTTCTCATATTCCATAACTATACTACTTCCCTTCTCATATTCCATAACTATACTACTTCCCTTCTCATATTCCATAACTATACTACTTCCCTTCTCATACTGCGTCATCCGCGCAGCGGCCGCTACCACGTCTTTTCGGGGGTTGACAAGCGAAGCGAGTAGGGGGCAGAGCCCCCTAGTTATTTATTAATAACTTTAGTTAAAACTTTGATTTTCACCTAGGACCTGTACTTACCCTGGTTTAAACTATACTGATCTTATTATTCATTTTTGATTTACTTAATAAAAATGAAACATAGGCAAAAAAATATATTGGACATAAATAAAGCTGAGAAAATATCTTGTCAGATTATGTACGAAAATATATCTTATAAATTTTTTGTGGAAAAAATTCATTGTTTAAAGAGTCCTCTTTTACAAGTACATGCTAAAAAATTATTGGACGTTTTTGAAGAAGGAGACCTGCTTATGAGTATGGAACAAATTAAATGTCTAGTTGGCGGGAATGGAAAGGATATTGTACTGTACCAAGGAGTTATTAAAGTAGTTGAAAGTTTTGAATATTAAGGATCATTGATTGAACAGTTGAGAGCTCATTAAGAGGATATTGAATCAAAAGTTAACAAGCAAGAAGAGCAATAAGAAGGATTAATGGAGTAATTTGATCCAGAACTCTTAGAAGAGAAAGTTATACTTACATCCATAGTAGAAAGTATCTTCAGCTATTGTGCAAAGGTCTGGACACTAACAGAAAAGCAAAAAGGAAGAGTGTAAGCTGTTTTAATAGACGGGTTAAGAAGGAGTCTGAGAGTATTGAGGTTACAGCATCTAAGAAATGAGGCGACAGATGTAGGCTGAGTAATTAGTTGTTGAAAGGATTCGGTGGTATGGACACTATCAAAGGATGGAAGAGAAAAGACGGCCTCTCTGAATATTGTATTGGCCACTGCCTGGTCAAAGGAAACAAGGATGTCCAAGAGCAACCAGGAAAGGAGATGTGGCCACAGTGATGAGAGCCCGCAACCTGCAGGATGAGGATTGGTTAGATCTTGTGGCGTGGAAGATAGCAACCAACAGGATGAAGATGGCAACCCACAGGATGAGGCCAGGTCACAGGAAACAGGGACGTCCTAGAGCAACCTGGTGAGGAGATGCGGCCAGAGCTATGAGAGCCCACAAACTGCAGGATGAGGATTGGTTAGATCTTGTGGCGTGGAAGATGGCAACCTACAGTACGAGGACTGGCTGTAGCCTGAGGGTAACTCCTGCTAAGTTGAGAAGCCCTCAAAAATAAAGTAAGTAATTTTAAGATCATCTACTCGAAAATGCAAACATTTTTTACAAATATATATATTTTTTTCCTCAAAAACCAACAGCGAAAATGTTATGAAGTGACGAAGCTATGAAATCCTTTATTGGATCTAAAAAAAAGTTAAAGAGAGAAAACAATGTTTTTTTTTGTTTTTTTTTAACCAATATCTTACATTTATAAGTTTCAATTTTAATGAAACTTTATATAAATAATCTATCAAACTATTGAACCAAGCATTCAACATTTCAACCTAATAGAAGCAAAAGATTGTCGATACATTTTGTAATAGTTAAAAAGGAGATGTCTGGAGCGTTTAAGAAAGAATGGGGTATGAAGACACCCAGCTCCCCAACTATACAACTCTTAATTCTACTAACTACTATAAACTCTTAATGAAGAAATAAACTATAAACTTTTAATGATTTTTTCATAATTATTAAATAACATTACTCAATTCCCAACTAATATTGTCAATTATCCCAACTAATATTGTGTTGGGTGTCAAGATAATAATAAATTACCAAATAAAAAAAAAAGGAAAAAGTGAAAATAAATCATTTATACTTCTTGTAATAGAAGTTTGTTTATTACAGTAAAGGAGTGACAAAATCTAATTGAACAGCTAATGTATCTTTTTAAAAGAATTGATTAAGCAGTAAATTTTGATTTTTATTCCATGAAGCCAGATCAGATAAGTGGAGTTTGGATAATCAACCCTTTACTATAGTACGAACGTTCAATAAAATATTTATTAAATAAATAACAGACCTACTTAATCTGTTATTTTCTTAGTTTTAATTTATGTTCAATACAAATTTTATGTAAGAAGCATAATATTTATAGAGTAAAATAGAAAAAAACCTTTTTAATTTTTTTTTTTTAAACCACCAGAGTTGTTTCAAGGGAAATAACCACAATTTTAACTGTAAAGGTCTTAAAAAACCATTAGCGTTATCAGTAAATATATGAGCCTTTTATTGAAGATAACTGTATAAGCTTTAATTTGTGAGACACCCTTATAAATTAATAAATAATATGATTTAGAACAACTTTCTTTTAAAACGTAATATATATTTGCAAAAAGCCAAAAAATTTGGACATTTTTTTTTCAAAACGGGTGGCAAAGCACCACTAAGCTCTTTCAGGACTTTTGATATGTTCATTTTTAAGTAACAATAAACAACTATGCCAAGTATTAAAACTTTTTTTTGTTATTAAATCACAATTATTTGTTTACTGGACATATTTCTTACATTAGGGTATAACCATAAGTTAAAAAAAAAAAAAAAATTGTCAAGAAATGTCACAATTGATGAGTTTACAACACTTTTATAAATTCTGTAAAACTATTCCCTTGAAAGTTGCTTTAATAAATACATTTTATTGATTTATATATTTTTATTAAATTTCATTCTTTACATCTGCAATGTAATACCGTGATTTTGCTCACTGCAATATGGTTTACAATTTGTGTTACTGAGAGACACCTAGGGATGTGCCACGCAAGCGTGACACATAGGAACTGTTCCANGCTATGTTGATTTTGATAACAACCACTTGGCTATGTTGATTTTGATAACAACCACTTGGCTATGTTGATTTTGATAACAACCACTTGGCTATGTTGATTTTGATAACAACCACTTGGCTATGTTGATTTTGATAACAACCACTTGGCTATGTTGATTTTGATAACAACCACTTGGCTATGTTGATTTTGATAACAACCACTTGGCTATGTTGATTTTGATAACAACCACTTGGCTATGTTGATTTTGATAACAACCACTTGGCTATGTTGATTTTGATAACAACCACTTGGCTATGTTGATTTTGATAACAACCACTTGGCTATGTTGATTTTGATAACAACCACTTGGCTATGTTGATTTTGATAACAACCACTTGGCTATGTTGATTTTGATAACAACCACTTGGCTATGTTGATTTTGATAACAACCACTTGGCTATGTTGATTTTGATAACAACCACTTGGCTATGTTGATTTTGATAACAACCACTTGGCTATGTTGATTTTGATAACAACCACTTGGCTATGTTGATTTTGATAACAACCACTTGGCTATGTTGATTTTGATAACAACCACTTGGCTATGTTGATTTTGATAACAACCACTTGGCTATGTTGATTTTGATAACAACCACTTGGCTATGTTGATTTTGATAACAACCACTTGGCTATGTTGATTTTGATAACAACCACTTGGCTATGTTGATTTTGATAACAACCACTTGGCTATGTTGATTTTGATAACAACCACTTGGCTATGTTGATTTTGATAACAACCACTTGGCTATGTTGATTTTGATAACAACCACTTGGCTATGTTGATTTTGATAACAACCACTTGGCTATGTTGATTTTGATAACAACCACTTGGCTATGTTGATTTTGATAACAACCACTTGGCTATGTTGATTTTGATAACAACCACTTGGCTATGTTGATTTTGATAACAACCACTTGGCTATGTTGATTTTGATAACAACCACTTGGCTATGTTGATTTTGATAACAACCACTTGGCTATGTTGATTTTGATAACAACCACTTGGCTATGTTGATTTTGATAACAACCACTTGGCTATGTTGATTTTGATAACAACCACTTGGCTATGTTGATTTTGATAACAACCACTTGGCTATGTTGATTTTGATAACAACCACTTGGCTATGTTGATTTTGATAACAACCACTTGGCTATGTTGATTTTGATAACAACCACTTGGCTATGTTGATTTTGATAACAACCACTTGGCTATGTTGATTTTGATAACAACCACTTGGCTATGTTGATTTTGATAACAACCACTTGGCTATGTTGATTTTTTCATTTCTTTGAAACATTATATACATAAGTGTTTTCTCGGAGTGAATTTGGAATTTTTTCAAACTTATCTAAATAAATAAACTACTTAAATAAATACGGTAAAATATATTATAATGTTATATACAAGTTATTGGCATGGAAACAAAGAAAAATTAACATAAAGTAGAAGAGAGATAAAGTAAGTGGATACTTCAATAATTAAATTAACACTTATTATTTTACATTTTAATTTACATATAAAAATGAAATAAATAAATTAAAATCTAACATATACTAATAGTCCAGGAGATAGCGTGCAAAAAAGTGTTTAACATCAAGCTAGAATTTTGTATACAAGTCAATATTTTAGTGCCTTTTAAGAATATGTGGTCGGCTAAGTTCGTCTGTGGGACATAGCTTGGCAATAGGCATTTGAAAAAAACAAACTGGTGGAGTGCGGTCATGTTTCACTAATTATGGTGGACAGTATGATTTTTCATGATCCTGAGTACAGAATTAGTTAGTAGACTGAAAATCAAGTTGATATCAGTTTGTCCTTTGACAGGTGACCACGTTGATTTTTAGTAATATTTGAATGACTAACCTATCAAGTGTGAAAATAACATCGACTTGATTTTTGGTCTACTAACTAATTCTGTACTCAAGATCATGAAAATTATACTGTCCACCATAATTGGTGGGACATGGCCACTCTCCACCATTTTGTTTTTTTTTCCAAATGCCTATTGCCAAGCTATGTCCCGCAGGCGAACTTAGCCAACCACATATTCTTAAAAGGCACTAAAAGATTAACTTGAATACAAAATTCTAGCTGGATGTTAGTCAAACACTTTTTTGCACACTATCTCCTGGACTTATAAGTTTTGATTTTAAAAATAATTAGATAAAAAAAATGGTTATTTATTTACTATTATAAAGGTTTCAACAAGGGTTTTTTAAAAAAAAAAAAAAAATAAAATAAAAATGTTAAAATACCAATCAAACGAGTTATAATAACCATTTAACTTAATCGATCATTTTTTCAACTTTGATTTTTAAATTTACAATGAGTAAGTTCTATAGAATATCAATAGTACAAAATAAAGACTTAATGTGTCAATTTCTTCCTCTTAAACTTTTATTTACAAATTAAAAAAAATAAAAAACTTAATCAATAATTTGAATATCGTCAAAATCAGGAGGCGTTATATGTTGATCTTCAGAGTGATCATTGAGGGTTGAACAGAGATTGTCAAGCATTCGTTGATTTGATGTATCAACGCCAAGATTATGAAGGTGGTTGAAGTAGCGTTTGTTCCTCTTAGTTTGTACTGCAAGTCTGATTCGTTCTGTTCTCGCTATGTGCCTTAAAGAACTTAAATAATCGCAAGCGATGGCACGTCGACTAAGGCATACACTTGTATCGACAACTTCGCTTAATTCATCACCAGCTGATAATGAATCGCTGAAAAAGTATAATAAAACATTATTTGTTAGAGACTAAATTACGACTTTAAATGTAATATTCCAATTTTATGTTGTCTGCAAATATAATAAGCAGGTAAATGTTGTCTAATGATCTCGTCCTAGAAATTGTTAAGATGAACATGTGTACCAAATTTCAACTCAATCAGTCATTTTTTACATAAGTTAGGACCTCCGCACATGGGTCAACTGATTTGCAACTCGAGTTGGAAACTAGTTGCGCACGCAACTGTGAAAATAGTAAGTAGAAGGTAAGGGTCCGCACACAGGTCGACCAAAACCAGACCAGTTTGAAATCAAGAGAGGTTGTGCGGGACCGTTCTTCCCTGTTGCAAAGTGGTTGCAGATATAAGTTCAAAGAAAAATACCGACAAGAATGAATGGTAAACTAGCTCCTTATACACACTTTGTGAAAAGAGGTCACCGACTAATCTAAAATCAGTCGCACTCGTGTGTGGACCTGGTTTTATTCTGGTTGCAAAATGGTTGCATGTGAGAATATTTTGCAACTAGTTTCCAACTCGAGTTGCAAATCAGTCGACCCTTGTGCGGAGGTCATTATTGTCATCAGTTGATTTTGTGACGGTAGATTTTGTGCATGTAATTTTTTCGGATTCACTCCCGGGCCCTGACGGTGTAATGTTCTATAAGGAGGTGTAAGGTTCCAAAATACATATAGGAGTAAAAATCTAAAGAAGTACCCTTGATTTTTCCTACGGACCCTAAAAAAATATTTAATAATAATAATAATAATAATTCCTTTATTTTTTATAAATAACAATCCTCATGTTCTTCACCCTATGATCCATTTGGATCGTCGGGGAGAGGTTTCTAATTCGCGTGTTACACATTTCTCCCATTTCATATCATTTATTACATCTTGACAAACACTTTAGCTCTTCACAATAATACTATAAATAAACCTAATTAATAAAATAATAATTCAATAAAATAAGAAACAAGTTTTACAATAATAAATATACAAAGACACACCTGCACAACTTCACCTACATACTTTAATAAGATAGAACAAGTTTAATATTTCGGCAATCAGTCAGAAATTGAATTCCCCCACCAGAATCTTTCTATAATTCCAAGCCCAGCTGGCATATGAAACAAGTTTGGACCTCTCTCCATTACACAAGACCCTGATGTAGCCCTCTAAAGAAAGCTCAGCCTGGCCAAAGATCGCCACCCTGAACTCTCTCAGAGCCACACACTGTGTCAGATAATGAAAGTGGTCCTCCCTTGCTCGCTCATTGCACAAACTGCATTCAGTTTGTCTACCTTCCCTACCTCTTCTATAATTTAAATTTAAAAGCTCCCCTCTAATTCTTAAGACCAAACCAGCTGGTACACTGATTCATTAGCTTTCCTAATGTGGTCCTCTTCTGCACATACTACAACTAAACTACTTTTTAAACTAAAAACTACTTTTACCAAACAAGCATGTAAAAATTACCAGTAAGAGGAGAAAGGTAGATGGCAAGTAGTGATAGATGATGTTAGATCTTCAGCGATATCATCTCTTAGCGAGTCGACTAGTGTATCCTCAAGCCTTGGCTCGACAGTTGTGCTTTCTCGAAACAATGAAAATCTGCTACAATCCTAGAAAAACAACATGTTACAATGAAACAAACGATTGGTTGTTTAGTCTGATATTTTGTGGTAAAACTTCATAATTATGACTAGAGAGATGATTAGACTGTTGTTTTGACTAAGATTTTGTGGTAAAACTTCATAATTATGACTAGAGAGGTGGTTAGACTGCTGTTTTGACTGAGATTTTGAGGTAAAACTTCATAATTATAGGTTTGTTCCAACAACACTTCAAACTAGTTCCAAACTGTACGACGCATGCGCATTAGCGAAAAACGATCAATTGTGGTCCGTTGCGCATGCGTCGAACAGTTCAAAACCAATTTGAAGTGTGGTTGCAACAAACCTAATGACTAGAGCGGTTAAAAAGAAACACAACAATATTGTCATCACAATTTTTTTTTTATTAATTATTAACAAACGTGTTCCGACATTTTAAAACATCTGAAATGTTTTAGTGTAGTAAGAGTACATTCTACTAGATATAGATATCGATTTCTCAGATAACAATTACTACTTTTCCATTATGTTTAAATATGGTTTGAATACAGTTTTTGGATCCAAAAGTGTTCATGGAAATCTAGATTCAATACGGTTTGAACACAATTTATTTATACTCAATAACTCTGGGATTATATCTGGATTTATTTTCATGAAAACACCTGAAATGGATCCTGACATGCGCAGTGTGGGTTAGTACGCCTAGCATGTTTCTGTAGGAACTTAAATCTATCAAAAAAACACAACTTTAATGAATATCAAGAGCTCTAGTGGAGTTGACATCAATAGGATTGTTAAAAAAACAGAGAACCTCACCACAAAATGAATGTTCATTCCCATAACTAGTTTTTGGCCTCTCAGCCATCATCGGTGCCAGTAATTTAAATAAAAAAAGTGGCGGTAAAAGACAAAGACCGGACGTTGAGTCACAAGAGAGATAAAAAACGACTCCTTCCGTCTGTTGATGCCCAAATCAACAGAGGCTGAAAACTAGTTATGTGGATAAACATTCATTTTGTGCAAGAGCTTTCCGTTTTTTCATTATTCCATTAATAACTTTTATTTGACATTTTTAGCTTTGTTTTTTTAAAAAACACATAAAAATCAAACACATCCAAACCTGGTTTATAAAAAAGGTGAAGATTACAATAGTACATTACGCCTCGAGTGTGGAAAGTAGCATTTTGCATGCGAGTGTTGAGTTTACACCCGAGCGATAGCGAGGGTAGTAAAACCACACAAGCAATGCAAAATGCTGTTTTCACACGAGTTGTGTACCGTACTTTATCTACGATTGTTAGATTTTAATAATAAATGCAGAAAAAAATAATAAACTTCCTGTATGTAAGCTCGTAGTTCTATTTTGATAAAGATGACATCAATTTGTTAGTTGTATTTTGTGCCGAATTAATTATTTCAGAAGGCGTATTATTCTGCTCATATTCGTCATAATCACTTAAATCACTCATTGATTTTCACAAAAAAACTCTATACAAACAGTTACTTTTATTAAATAAACATCAAATTAGTTATGTTAAATGTAAACAAACTCGCTAATCGTGTGTAAAGTTGAAGAATTCTTCTTCTTTTCGTCACTAGAGTGGAAAAA
>KZ651507.1:140050-153140 GCA_001010745.2 Gerris buenoi
GTACCCTTTAATATAATACCCCTTACGATGCCGAAAAAAAAAAAAAAAAAAAAAAAAAAAAATTAACCCTTAAGTTTTTTTGCCATACATTTTTTTTTTTTAAGTCGCTATATTATTAACATGTGTGGGTAGGTACAAGACATATACATGCCAAATTTCAAAGTCATAGGACGAAAGGTGTAGCCGTGAGAGCATGCGACAGACGGACGGCAGATAGACACATGCGCGAAAATATAAGGGTCCTTGGCTTTTGCCTACAGACCCTCAAAATAAAAATTGAAGAATAACAAACCTCCTTTAAGACTGGGTGTATTTGAAACTCGACTGGTGTTTACAATTTGAACATCAGCTTTGGAATCCTCGTCCAAAATTATAACATCACTATCTGTCAACAGTGAAAAGAGTAATTTTAAAAATTGTATAGTATATAATAATTCCAAAATTGTGCCCTTGGAAATAGTTCAGTGTATAGTATAGATCCTACACTAACCTCCTAAGGGTAATAGAAGAACTCTCATTTAGGTGGCAACGTTTGGCTTTTATTGTTATAATCTATTTTCAAGACATTTTTATAATAGGAATTTTTATATTTTTCAGGAACCATGTGAGTTTCATGTATATTTGGCACTATTGATCCTCACTAAATCTTGTTATCTTGTTACAGGCAGTGATGTGGGCCGGGTATATACCCAGCGGGTAGGGTAAGTAAAAATGGGTATTTACCCGAGGCCAGGGTAAATACCCAAAATGAGGGTATTTATGACAAATATTGATTTAAAAAGTGTTTTAAGAGGTTCTGAGCATTTTCCATACTCTAATGGCTTTAATAAATGTCATTTAGAGGGTCTAGGATGAGTTAAGCTCACTTAATTCCTAAAAAATAGTCTTCAAAAATACCCAGCGTACAGGTAATTTATTGTTTCTAATTATATTAATATCTGCTATACAGATTAAGTGATTTCAAAACAAAAAGAATGCTTGTGTTGAAGGTCTGTGCAATGAAAACATCACCATTTTGAAGGAAAAGCACAGGTTTATTATTTTGAAAATTAGGTTATGCATTCTTATATTATGAAGGCCTAAATATAAATTCATATTTGTCTAAAATATGTAAATCATAAGAACACACATTATTATTAATTGGCATATTTTTATACCCTTGTTACTCAATTCTTATACTGTATGTGTATAAGCTTGCTATAAATATCTGACAATCAGAAATATCACGTGTAAAGAGTTAAGACCTACGCCTAACAACCGAATTCCTACACTACATGATTTAAACTCGTATGATGGTTTTCTATTTAGGTTGATTAATATTACAGTCCAGGAGATAGCGTGCAAAAAAGGTGCCTGACTAACATCAAGCTAGAATTTTATGTATAAGTAAATGTTTTGGTGCCTTTTAAGAATATGTGGTCGGCTAAGTTAATCAGTGAGACGTAGTTTGGTAGGAGGCATTTCAAAATAACAAACCGGTGGACAGCAGACATGTGCCACCCATTTTGGTGAACAATGCGATTTTCAATATCCTGAGTTCTAACTTAGTTAGTAGACCAAAAATCAAGTTATGTTAGTCTGTCACTTAATAGGTGACCTCTTTCATTTGGAGTAATATTTGACTAACTAACCTATTAAGTGACAAATTATCATCAACTTGCTTTTTGGTCTACTAACTAATTTTTCATACTCCAGGATCATGAAAACCACATTGTCCATCATAAAGGGTGTGATATGATCGGTCTCCACCGTATTGTCCCGCCAATGAACTTAGCCGACCACATATTGTAATGATGACAGGTAATTAGTCCAAAATATCACAGTCAATACAAATATAATAAAGAGGTATACAAAAGGATTAAAAACTTCTTAAATGCCATACATCTACTTATACTCAAATTTCTAGCTTGATGTTGGACACTTTTTAGCATGGCATCTCCTCGACTATTATTCTTATTAAGTAATTAATATCCATTCAACAATATTACTGAGACATACTATCAATTTAAAAATTATCATAAATACCTGGGTATTTACCCGCAGTTTTAAAAACCCGGGTATTTTACATCACTAGTTACAGGTACTTTCTGGATACCAGTCAAGTAAACTTCTTTAATATGTTATAACACTCTTCTAAATAAAGTTTTATTTCTAGGCTTTAAAATGGCTAGTACAGCCGAAACGTTGCCACCTAAATAAAAGTTGTATAGTAGAGTTTTTCATTATTATTTATGTTTTTTTTTGTTTTTTTTAACGATTTCGTTTATTTTAAGTATTATTTCCATTTCAGGGCTTTTAATCATCCCATAAAATAAACTATTAATTAGATATAATAAGTGAATTTATTGTATAAAAAAAAACCTTCTTTAGAATGGGAATTTTCAGGATCGTCGTTAGGGAAAATTTCACCATCATCAGTCACCATTTCCGAACATGTATTGGATTCATCATCTAAATTCACCACTTCCGAAAAATTTGATTCCTCATTTGAATCCGCTACTTCTGAAAATGCAAAAATATTAAATTGTGCATAGTAAAACAAAAATGAAGGTACTTCTTTAGATTGATACTATAATATGAAATAACTATTAAGACAAAGGGATGTTTAGTCCAATGAACTTTGAGACAAAGGAATATCACACTTCAAGTTTTATAAGGGGAGTAACAGTCTAAAGAAGAACATTCCGTACACCTTCTTTAGATTTTTACTCCCCTCTGTTTTCTTTATAAGGGGATTAACAATCTAATGAAGTGCCAAATGAGTATGTAATATGGTTAGGTACTTTATTTTTTAATTTTAAGTTTAGTGTTATTGCATAAAAGTGTGGATGTAGCCTTGTATTAATCCAATACTGGATTTATCAAGACAACGAAGCCCTTCACACATAAGTAAAGAGTTGATCGGTTTCGTTTGATTGGTTTTTTATCCATCCACTAAGAGAGTGCCAACCACGGATTTCCAAGCTGAACCTAATGGCGCTAAATATTTTAATCAGCTTCCCATTTATTTAAAAAAATGCTGGGTAAACATTGAGGGGGTCCCAGACCGGGAATCAAACCCTCGTAGGTGACCCATCCAACTACTGATCTCGCCTAATACTGCTTAACTTCGATAGGTTTGTTCCAACCACACTTCAAACTAGTTTGAAACTGTCCGACATATTCGCTTGAGAAACAGGGCATTCCAACGAAGCCCAAACTCAAATTATTAGTTGGTTGTTCCAACTAGGTTCTGATCTAATCACGAATCGGTTTCAGACCAGTCATAGCAGTCAGACTTTGGCTTCAGGAATTAGTACTTTGAACAGAAACGTAACCATCGTTGTTTAGATTTTGCTCGCCTAATTATTATTTTTTCTCTTAACATATGCCTTTGCGATGCAATGTCCTACTTACTAAAATGTTTATGTATGAAAGCGATGATGAATTTTTGTTTTCGGATAGCAGTAGAAGTGATGATGAAGTTTTAAATCACCCGAGGAATCAAAATTAAAATTACTGTAATAAAATTCCGCACTATGTATTGCATTTATTAGACAAATGTAGTAAAAAGTAGGTGGTAACAGTGCTAAAACCTACCACATTAAACAGTTTAGTTCGAGTTCGGGACTGTTCCATCAAAACTAAATCACCAATCAATTGATAACTAATTCAACGACCGTGCATGCACATCTCGGACTAATTTGAAACTGATTTTAAATCTGGTGGTTGGAACAAATCTATAATTGAAAGGCAACTCTGCTCACTCAAGCTACTAAGGCCCTAAGTAAATGTTTAATCTAAGTATTATTTAATTTTAAATAAAAATTATAAGTTACCCTTTAAACAAGGGGACTGAATATTAATTCTCATCTGCCAAGCAGGTCTTTTAGGAGTTACAGCCAAGCTAGGAGTTTCATCTAAAAATGAACAATCCTCTTCGGAAGTAATCAAATCAAAATCAGGTTGTTTCCGGGACTTCCTCACTTTCTTCTTTATCACAGGTTTCTTTGTACTCATCTCAGTCGATCGTGGTTCATGTACAATCGCTTCTACTTTGATCGTTCTTTTCTCTTCGCTCACACTCGCCACCATACTTTTATCGACTTTATTAAAATAATTGAGCAAACTCCGCCTATTCTCTGGAGTTGAAACTTCACTATTTTGAACACTATCATCATTCTTATCATCAGGTAAATCATCACTTTTCCTTTTCCTCTTTCTCTTAGATCCTGAAGGGATTTCATCGGTAACTAAACTTTCATCAATGGTACCGGAAAGTTTAGGATTTCGTTTCTTATTACCTCTTTTAGCACTGATGATATTTTTATCAGTTTGTTCATCATTCTCTAAAGTAGATTTATCTGCCGTTGAAGAATCATCCACTTTTTTATCTACTCCCTCATCAGAAACTCTTTTCTTATCATCATCATTATTAGAAGAAGTTTCATGAACATCAAGGCAATTTTCACCTTTAGAAATACCTGACGAATCCTCTTTTTCATTTAACTTATCTTCTACATTTGTTTTTTCGTAATTCTCTTTCGAAAGCTTCAACGACTTTTCATTTTGTGAATTTTTATCAGATTCAATTTTCTTCTTATTAGTCGCCTTTGTTTTTTTCAATGAAATTTTATTTTTAGATTTTCTCTTTTTAATATCTGATTCTGTGTGAGAATCAGCTGATTTTTCAGCCAACTTATCAATAAAGTTATCTTTTATCGAAGGCAATATATCACAGTTTTGATCTGCCTCTAGTACAGAATGAGTTTCAACTGATTTCTTATCATTGTTATCTGTTTTATCTTTAACTTTAACAGAAATATTATCTTTATTCGATATAGTTAACTGATCGGTGTTTTTATCACATTTTACTGATTTCTCATCGTTGTCATCCGTTTTATTTTTGACTTTAACAAAAAACTTGTCTTTAATAGATGAAGATAACTGATCATTGTTCTTATTTTTAACCGATATTAGACTATCTTCACATTCAACTGATTTCTCATCTTTGTTATCAGTTTTATCTCTAACTTTAAAAGAAAACTTGTCTTTAATCGATGAAGATAACTGATCAGTGTTTTTATCTTTAACTGATACCGATTTGCTTTCACATGTTACTGATTTCTCATCGTTTTTATCTTTAAATTTATCAAAAAAGTTACCCTTAATCAATGAAGATAATTGTTCTTGATTGGTATCTTTCAAAGGTAATATATCGGTGGTTTTATCAATCGATTTCTCATTGTGATCTAATTTATCTTTAACTCTGTTAAAAAAGTTTTTTGAATCTGGTAACTGTACTTGGATCTTATTTACTTCTACATTTTCGTCGCTTTTAACCGATTTTCTTTTCTTTAAACTCAAAGATTTACCTGCTTTAGAATCATCAATTTTCTTTCTCCTTTTCTTCGTGCTTTTAGGATGGATTGCATCAAATTCCTCTATAGATTCGTCTAAACCAATCGAGCTATTTTGACTAGTATTTACCAATTGAATAGAACTGTCCACTGATAACTTTTTACGTTTAGAATTCTTATTAGATAAAGACTTCTTGCTTTTTCTCTTAGAAGGTTGTGCGATTTCAACAGGTGATTCCGGCTTTGTGCTTGCGGAATCGTTTAAACTGACGTCCGAAGACTTAGGCGAAGAAAAATAATCTTTTAAACTCTTCATTTATAACACACTGAGTGAAAAAAACTATTAATTAAATAACATATTTACAAAGAAAAATACAAAAAAAAACCGGGAAAACAATTCGAACTTCGAACAAACATAAAATTGAAAGTAACCTTCAACGACTGTTATAGATTTGGTTTGCCGCCAAATCTGTTCTCTTTCTATTTTCATCTATTATCTCTCTATTTAGATTATGATATAATTCCTAATTATTTGTTATTAATTATGTATAATTATAACTTATATAATATTTATTAAAGAAAAAACTAGAATGTTTATTCTGTCCGTTTATCCAAGATTCTCCAGAAGTCGGAATTTTTTAAAGAAAATCTATCTCTGAATTTCTTACAACACTGTTAGGAAGGTACAACACTTTATGACGTATTTATAAACTTTAGTAAAATGATTAGTAATGATA
This sequence comes from Gerris buenoi, assembly GCA_001010745.2. NCBI lineage: Eukaryota > Metazoa > Arthropoda > Insecta > Hemiptera > Gerridae > Gerris > Gerris buenoi. The sequence goes on from KZ651507.1 coordinate 146,127, forward strand.
ATAATATCGTTGAATATCGTAAAATTAAGACATCATTTTATTGATTTAAAATTTTCTTCATTCGTTTTAATTATAATTATACAAAAAATATAGAATCGTTTATATGAAGTAACAAAGTAACAATTATATTTTTACTTGCTTGTCAACTGTCTTCTGCACTATTCCTTTTGTTAAACTGTCGTAGAAATGTAGAAAGTTATTATTATACCTAATTTTAAAATGATAAAGTTGCATTTTGGATGTAAACATAATGTTTGTTTTTATTTGCTTTATTTCCAGGCCAGTGTGGTTCAAATAGGAGACAAATATTTCTTGGGATCACGTGACGCCATTTTTCAGCTGGTTTAGTTAGATTCTAAAAACAGCACCAGATCCTGCTTTGCATCGATGAAACTAAAAGGTATTTTATTTATTTTTTACTTTTCCTCACCTATGATAGGAAAAGTTATGTTTTCATCCAATTTTTAAGTGAAACTTCTTTGGCGGTGGTAGAGTGAATTTTTTCATATAGTGACATCGTGTAACGAAGTTTGCAATTCGAGACTCGTCCAAGTGTAACATTTTTACAGATTAATTGTATTATATCTATTTAAAGACCAGCAAATCAAAACAAACATTTATTTTTATTGGAATAAATGTGGTTACCTTAGCGAAGCAATTTTTTTCAATTAAATTTCCCATAACCATTGCTTAATACTGACATATGTAATAAATTCGTCAAAAAATGAAAGAGAGCAATGCATTCTAATGCGTGAGGGCCTCACACAATTTTTTTTTTTTTGGAGATTTCAACTTAATTTGGTTTTAAGACCTCCTGAGTGGTTTTGTGCATGAAGTCTGCACGTGCGTTATCATCGTAGCGCCCAGGATATTTTACCTATAGAGAGTTGAAACTTGGCAGAAAAATCAGTCCTTACTTCTAGTTGTGCCAGCTGGAAAAAATCAACATTTTCCGCCATCTTGAACCCAGTTTAGTCAACAAACCTTTTAAATAAAATCGTATAAAAATCGAAATGAAATTTGGCACGAATTTGTATGACTAATAAATCCACCAAATTCATTTTGATATTGACCACCATTTTGAAGTTATCGATTTATAAATTTCGCAACTTTGACGGTTAATAATAACGAAAGTAAAAATATGTGGTCGACTAAGTTCGTCTACGGGACATAGCTTGGCAATGGCATTTGAAAAAAGCAAAATTGTGGAGNAAAAAATGTAATACAAACTTAAAAGCATAGTTATTGTAACACAATAAAACTTGTGCACCTAATCATTCCCTTCGTCTAAATGCAGGGGCCGGGGATAATTTTACTTTTTTTGCCCTCCCCTGGAAAAATTTGAAAATATTACCTCTCAAAACAGCGATTTTATGCATTCCTGATATGAAATTTGGTGGTGTGGGCCCATGGGCCAGTGTGGTTCAAATAGGAGACAAATATTTCTTGGGATCACGTGACGCCACTTTTCAGCTGGTATAGTTAGATTCTAAAAACAGCACCAGATCCTGCTTTGCATCGATGGACCGAAAAGGTATTTTATTTATTTATTTATTTTTTAATTTTCCTCACCTATGATAGGAAAAGTTATGTTTCATTCCAATTTTTGAAGTGAAACTTGTTTGGCGGCGGTAGAGTGAATTTTTTTCATATAGTGACATCGTGTAACGAAGTTTGCAATTCGAGACTCGTCCAAGTGTAACATTTTTACAGACTAATTGTATTATATCTATTTAAATACCAGCAAATCAAAACAAACATTTATTTTTATTGGAATAAATATGCCCCCAGGATCTTTTACCTATAGAGAGTTGAAACTTGGCAGAAAAATCAGTCCTTACTTCTAGTTGTGCCACCTGGAAAAATCAAGATTTTCCGCCATCTTGAACTCAGTTTAGTCAACAAACCTTTTAAATAAAATCGTATAAAAATCGAAATGAAATTTGGCACGAATGTACCTCTCTGTATGAATAATAAATCCACCAAATTCATTTTGATACTGACCGCCATTTTGAAGTTATCGATTTATAAATTTCGAAACTTTGTAAAATATGTGTAAAAAGTAAAAATATGTGGTCGACTAAGTTCGTCTATGGGACATAGCTTGGCAATGGCATTTGAAAAAAGCAAAATGGTGGAGAGCGGCCGTGTCTCGCCAATTATGGTGGACAATATGATTTTCATGATCCTGGGTACAGAATTAGTTAGTAGACAAAAAAGTCGATGTTATTTTCACACTTGGTAGGTTAGTTATTCAAATATTACTAAAAATCAACGTGGTCACGGTCACCTGTCAAAGGACAAACTAAGATCAACTTGATTTTCGGTCTACTAACTAATTCTGTACTAAAGATCATAAAAATCACATTGTCCGCCATAATTAGTGAGACATCGCCGCTCTCCAACGCACTGCACCGGTTTGTTTTTTTCGAACGCCTATTATGTCCCGCGTCCCGCAGAACTTAGCTGACCACATATTATTAAAAGACGCTAAAAGATTGACTTGTTACAAAATTCTAGCTAGATGTTAGTCAGACACTTTTTTGCACGCTTCCTGAACTATGATTATTAATTAGTGCGATACTAAAGTTTGTTTACACCTGTTAAAATACCGCCAAAATTCCAATAAATGAAATAAAATAAATAAAAATAATATATTACTAGGGGGCTTNTTATTATTATTTTTTTAAATAAGAATAAAAACATCAGTTAGTTCGAAACAGTCACCCATCCATGTCCTGACCAAGCCCGAAAGTGCTTCGCAGCAGGAGAGGCCACTTCAGTGGCCTCCGAAGTAAGGAAAAGTTCCGGGGGTACCCATTTTTTTTTTTTTCTATTTATTTATTTATTTTTTTTTTAGCGACGAATATGCCGTCTCTAATACGAACACCTTTACTCTGTTTTAACCTAAATTATTAAATTACACAAACAGAACATGCGTGCGATAACGACGTTTTACATGTCACGCCGAAGACCGAAATGCATAACTTTCAATGAGAACTTCCACACTCCACACTCAAACACGTCTCCTGTTGCGGGACGGTGAATGTCGCCCAGAGTAAAACTGTCGCCTTTGTCTAAAGTCTAAGGTATAAAAGTAATAAGGTATAAGTTATCTAAAAAGTGCAAATCGTGAGTCGTCGTACTCGACATGTAATAACGAAAATGATAGCACGGGACAAGAATAGTGACTGTAGGATCAGAATAGTGACTGTAGGATTAGAATAGTGACTGTAGGATCAGAATAGTGACTCCTAGAATGTCCAATGACAGGGACCGAGCACGTTGGAGGAACATTCCTCTCTGGACCAGGGTGGAGGTGATGTTGTCCATCCATGTGGTTCTTTTCCTTCCTCTTGGTCTCCTCCCTTCACATCTAGCTTCCAGGGCTCTCTTAGGGAGTCGCTCACTGCCCATCCTATTTACGTGACCGTACCATATGAGTTGGGCATTCTCAACTGTTCTCAATACGGGCTGGATTTCCAAGCCCAGTCTAATAGTTGAGTTCCTTACCCGATCTCTCCTGATTTTGCCCGCTACCTTCCTCAGGTACCTAATTTCTGTGGCTTGTACACGACTCTGGCTTTTCTTAGTCAAAGCCCAAGACTCACAAGCCATACGTCATTGTGGGTACGTAGATGGATTTGAAGACTGTCATCTTAGTTCTCTGACTAACTTCAGCTTTGCTAATAAAACCCCTATTCATGGCGTGAAAAAGTCTGCGTGTAGCTGCTATTCTTACTTCTATTTCTTCTATGCACTTACCATCAGAATTCATCAACACTCCTAAATACTTAAAGCTATGCACCTGCTCTAAGTGCTCGTCATGAATGGTGATCTGATGTTCCTTCCTCTCTCTTGCCACGATCACTGTCTTAGTCTTAGCGACATTAGTTCTAAGACCTCTAGCTTTGAGCTCCTCTGTCCATACATTCACTAATCTCTGGAGCTTCTCAGCAGACTCTCCTACCAGAACAAGGTCGTCCGCAAAAGCCATCGCTGAGAGAGAAACTGGTTGCAGCTGCCAGTTACCAAGATGGTAACCTCTTGTTTTGCCTTCTATAACCACGATGAATAAGAGTGGGCTTAAAACATCTCCTTGACTGACTCCGATGTTTGTGGAGAATTCTTCCGAGCTGGAGTTCGCTGTACGGACAAAGTTACGACAGTTCTTGTAGAAGCTCTTAATTCTCACTCAAGATTAAACTCCTTGAGATGCCCCGATTCTCAAGGGCAGCCCATAGTGACGGCCATGGAATGCTATCGAATGCCTTCTGCTTCTAATTCTTTCTGATGTAATTGCTTGTCGAACTCTATAGTCTTTTCAACTAGCTGCCGTAAAGTGAAGATAAGGTCCTGGGTACTTCTGTTTGGGCGAAACCCACACTGAATCTCATCAAGGAGAGGTTCCACTTCAGCTCTCAGTCGTCCTTTCAGGATTCGACTATGTATCTTTCCTGCTACACTCAAGAGAGAAATACCTCGGTGATTTCCGCATTCCCTATTGTCCCCTTTTTAAATACAGGAACAATAATGGCTGTTTCCCAGCCCTTGGGGATTTTCTTTGATCGCCAGGCATTACACAATACTTTAAAAAGGAGTTCTTATCCTTCTGTCCCCACATACTTTAACAATTCCGGAGCAATGCTATCATATCCTGTGGGTTTTCCTAACTTCATCTTCCTTCAGCGTGAATGTAAAAAAATGCGTGGTTATAAAATTTACTCTTCTTTTTAAAGATAAAGATTACTTACTTTACTTCATGGTGAAAACAGGCTAACACTAAAAAGAACTTTTTATATACTGCGTTTTTAAATTTTCTGTTGTAAATAAACAATCATACATTTGAAACCTGTCGAAATAAAAATCATAAATATACGTGGTGGTCAAAAAAAAAAAAAAAAAAAAAAAAAAGCGGATTTTTTAAAACTAACTTTCCATACAGAAAAAATTGCATAAAACGAATTAAATTCTGCTGAAAGATGGCTGAAAGTATTAAGATAATGCATTGTCATCGTGTTCTGAGCTATTCTAAAAGTTTCAAATGTCTAGCTACTCGAGATGTTAGTTAAAAGTCGATTGCAAGATTTGTACTGGACAAACAAACAAACAAACAAGAAACAAGAAAGCAAGCTAATGTAAAAAGTGGTAAAAAGCCAAACAATTTAATATGTGAGTCTATTTCATTGCAGTTATTACAAAAAGAGTTACCACTGTTGTTGCGAGTATTTGTCATAATCATAATTGAAAATGCGCTTGAAACAGAATAGTAGAGTATAGTTTGTATTTTAAGATTAAAAATGATCAATTTTCGACGTCTTTGTTGAAAACCGGGACATTTTGGTGTCCTGAAAAGTTTACTTGGGACACCGGGATTCTATGACCAAAACCGGGGCAATCCAGGAAAAACGGGACGCCTGGATAAGTTGGAAGCCTGGATAAGTCCTGAAAAGTTTCTTTGAGACACCGGGATTCATAACCAAAACCGGGGCAATCCAGGAAAACTCGGACGCCTGGATAAGTCCTGAAAAGTTTCTTTGAGACACCGGGATTCATAACCAAAACCGGGGCAATCCAGGAAAACTCGGACGCCTGGATAAGTCCTGAAAAGTTTCTTTGAGACACCGGGATTCATAACCAAAACCGGGGCAATCCAGGAAAACTCGGACGCCTGGATACCCTGCCCACGTTTGGTCGGCCCAACCCTTCCTTTGGTTTTCATCTCTATCTATAGTATTCTACAATCATTAATAAATTTATATAAATTTCAGGTTTTATGCTGATGAAGGTGCTTAAGTGCTTAGAGACATACAAATGAAGAAGTCACAGCCGGCTCGAGAAACGAAGTTTATCACAATATCTTGGGTAGCAACAATAAGCAGATACTCATCATGGAGGAGCTAACGTTTCACACCATCTTTAAAATACATCATCAGGTTAGCTCCATATACATACATACATACATACTACATACTACATACTACATACTACATACATACATTATATATATACATATCGAATGAGGATATCCCTTTGACGAAACTTCATTCTCTCATGTAGACTCGATGAGTGTGTTGAGTGCTACGAGAGACTTCGACTCTGCTGAAGATGGCGTTTAGCCGAAACCGGTCCAGTGATCTCCAGACCAAGCAAGTATCGACGGTAGGGATATCCTCATTCGATAACTTACGAACTTGCGGTAGCAACTTGCAATTTTATATATATATATATATATATGTGTGTGTGTGTGTATATATATATCTTAATACTTAATAATAATTCGACCAATTATCTTTATATTTGTCAAAACCACATAATATAAGGATGTGTTAAAGTGGTTTCCCTCATCCTTTTTTAGTGGTCGTTTAGAGAGATGACAAAAACGTTAAAGATAAAGATATAGTCGTTCAAAAGCGTGAGAGGTGGAGGGGAGGTAGATTTTGTAACAAAAAGAAATTAATGTCACAAAATTTCTCGCACTCGTTTCTAATGTCTATATATGTTTTTTTTTTGTCGCTTACTCTTAGATAAAGTTCTTATGTGTGTGTGTGTAAAAATAAAAAGTAAGGGGGGGGGGAAGGTTAAAAAAGGGGGTATGATATAAAAATTGGGCGTCAAGGCAGAGATGAAGGGGAATAAAAATAAGGGTGAGATTGTGAGAAGGGGTGGAAAAATATAGGTCAGAGTTACTGCACTGATGGTGTAGGGTCACGGGCCCCCCCTAAAAATCGATTCTGCCTGTTCTACCGGTAGGGGGCGTTCTAACCCACCCCTTAAGGGATGTTACCGGTCGAGGGAGTTAAAATCATCCAGTCGTGGAGCGGGGCCCCCACAAACCGTTTCTCGGTTTTCGATTCCTATCTACGTCAAAAATATTTTTTGAATTTTTTTTTTCTCGCGGGATTCGTCTCAGAATAATAAAAAAAAATTAAAAACATCCGTAATTCGTCTCCATTTTTAAAATGAAGGAGAATACGAAATAAATAAGAAATTGTACACAAATAAAATAATTAT
>KZ651507.1:169349-184096 GCA_001010745.2 Gerris buenoi
CTAACCACCTCAAATTCCCTCTAACCACATCTAACCACCTCTAACCATATCTAACCCCCTCTAGCAGCATCTAACTACCTCTAATCAGCCTAACCTTTACCTGAAACCAATTCTAACCACCTCAAATCCCCTCTAACCATATCTAACCCCCTCTTACTACATCTAACCACCTCTGATCAGCTTAACCTTTACTTGTAACCACTTCAAACCACCTATAACCACCTCTAATCGGCTCAAACCACCTCTTATCACATCAAATCCCCTCTAACCACATCTAACCAAATCTAACCACCTCAAACCACCTCGAACCACCTCTAATCGGCTCAAACCACCTCTTACCACATCAAATCCTCTCTAACCACCTCTAATCCCCTCTAACCACATCTAACCAAATCTAACCACCTCAAACCACCTCTAATCGGCTCAAACCACCTCTTACCACATCAAATCCCCTCTAACCACCTCTAATCCCCTATAACCACATCTAACCACCTCTAACCGCATTAAACCACCTCTAACCAAATCAAACCATCTCTATCCACCTCTAACCTCCTCTTACTATTCTATGACAGACACATAAGAACACGTAAGATAAGTTGCCTTACGTTGTGGTCTCCAACATAATTTTGCCAACACCTCTCTTTCATAAAATTTTAATACGAATAGTATTATATAACTCTAGTTCTTCTATAATTGGCACTAATGATGGCCATATAGAATGATTCGGTCATAAAAGAAGTTGATAGCTGTAATGTTACGCGGTGAAACAGTTTCTACGAGTCAATCAAATTCTACTTCATCTTAAATTTAAGATTCCAACGCTTTCTCGTTAAATTTTATAGCAGATAAACTTGTGACAAAAAAGCCCCAAAATAATAAAAGTCTTAAGACCATGTGTCGGAAAGTAATTCTAAGCGACTTTTATAGAACCTTAATAATAATTAAAGAGAAGAAAAAAAAAAAATGAATTTCCATTCTTTTATTTTACGCACTAGGCTAAGAAAGAAGGCGAAGAAGCGTAAAGCTCGGAGAAAAGTTTATTATTTTTTCATAAAAGACGGAAAGATTCAGAAGAAAAGATAAAGCTAGAGGGTGTAGAAAGTTGAGGTAGAGAGGGGGGAACTGATAATGAGACCGCCGGCGTTTCCTCTTAAATTTTACAAGATAGAAGGGTGTTCCACAAGCACCCACCTTCTACCTGTGTCTTTTCTTAATATTAATGATACCAATTAATAAGCAAATGTAAGAGGAGCTTATTAATAAAACAAATTTTTGTCTAATTTTTACTTCCGAGATTACTAAAAGTAATTAAAGCATTCTGATCGTTCTGAAAAATAACGATAATTTTTTTGTCATATTTTTTTTTATGTGTAATTTGTTCTACTCTATACTACTGTGATTCTCATTGTTGTTTTACTTCCCATCTTAATCAATATAGGACTCACTCTTGCATCCGTGCTTACCGAAGATAACATAAGCTATGTGATCGTTCTGAAGAGCGAAAATATTTTATGTTTCCCATTTGAAAAAATTCCAAGACAGAAATCTGTTTCAGACATCAGGGAATATTTTTGGTTCTGTGTTTGTCTGTCGCTCAAATCTTGCGAACCAACATATCTTAAAAACTTCACTCCCGATTTTATTGAAATTTGGATGGTAGGTCATAATTAGCTCATTGATGGTCCCATATAAGTTCCAACCTTTTGTGCTCATTATTAGTTCTCTTCCACATGCGCACAAACATACATATATTTACAGCTATGTCTTCAAAAGTACTCATCTGATTTGTATGAAACGTTTATAGTTTGTCGCAAGTAGCCCCTAGATAGCCCCAGATTAATTTTAAACGTCTGCGCTATTGAAATATTTCTAAATTGATACTTTTTATTCATTTAAAAAATCAAAACTATTTTTGACAGTTTAAAAAAAATCGGGGGAAAAGTTAAATAAATTTGACAATAATGGGCTGCAGTAGCATAAAATCCTTATTAAAGTATAGGAAATAGGATGTGAGGAAGCTATTTGCCACACTAATTGGCAGAGTATTACTATAGCTTCTAATAAGTAATGTAATTTGTTCTATTCCACTACTTTGTTTGTCATTTCAGTTTTAGTTTAGTGTTTTATTTGTCATGTATATAATTTGTTCTATTCAACTAATTTACTGGTCATTTCAGTTTTAGTATAGTGTTTTATTTGTCATGTATGTAATTTGTTCTATTCAACTAATTTACTGGTCATTTCAGTTTTAGTATAGTGTTTTATTTGTCATGTATATAATTTGTTCTATTGAACTACTTTATTGGTCATTTCAGTTTTAGTATAGTGTTTTATTTGTCATGTATGTAATTTGTTCTATTCAACTACTTTACTGGTCATTTCAGTTATAGTATAGTGTTTTATTTGTCGTGTATGTAATTTGTTCTATTCCACTACTTTGTTTGTCATTGCAGTTTTAGTTTGCATTTTTATTTGTCATGAATGTAATTTGTTCTATTCAACTACTTTACTGGTCATTTCAGTTTAAGTATAGCTTTTTATTTGTCATGTATGTAATATGTTCTATTCTACTAATTTGTTTCTCATTACACTTCTATTTATTTGTCAGTGCAGTTTTAATATACACGTCCGAATTACAATCTCAAACTACAGACTGATATCAGTCAAATGAAAACTAGATATCCACAACCGAATGAATGAATATTTTAAAACAACCGATTAGTCGACTGTTTTCAGTCGATTGGTTCCCAACGCTAAGTTTTAGTATAGCTTTTTATTTGTCATGTATGTAATTTGTTCTATTCTACTAATTTGTTATTACAGTTATTATTTGTCATGTTCGTCAGTGCAGTTTTAGTATAACTTTTTATTTGTCATGTATACTTTGTTTTATTCTCCTACTTTATTTTTCCTTGTAGTTTTATTATTGTTGAATATCCTTTTGTTTAAATTATACTTCAAATTATTTTAAGTACATGCTAAGGTAAAAACTTTTTATATTACGTGAAATACATTCTAAAAAAAATAAGACGTACGCTCTTATCCGCAGAGGATTTTGGAACATAATACACGTGAATACATGGTATACACATTACTTTGCTGCGGTATTATATTGGTTTTATCATATAAAATTTAATTCCAGGAATTTCGTCTTTCATCTTGTCAACCTACAATTCACATACCTATATTCCTACCTTTTAGAAATGGAATGGACTTTCCTCTTAAACCTTCAAGAGGTTTAAGAGGTTTTAAGAGGGTTTTAAGCAGAACTTTATCCTCTTTCTCACCTTCTTAATTTTAACCCTTAAGAAGTCGATTTTCTATAGATTTCACGCGGAGAAAATTAAAGAAAAGGCGTTCTGTATTGAAGAGTAATAAAAGATATTTTTAATCCATCGCATTTCTAAAATTGGTTTTAATATCAACCTCTAAGGTTCGATACCGACAAATCCTTTATACCATATCTTTAAAAAAAGTTAAAATAATCTAACAATTAGTATTCAATAACTTGATTTTCCGGTTTCACCCACGTCATTTAAGACCGGTGTATTTATACTGTTTTTCTAGACTGTAGATAGTACGAAGATTACCCGGGGGTTCCTTTACACAGGGTGATCCTTTGTCGGGATGGTGCAATCAGGTAAATGCTGCCTTCGTCGGGCGGGCGATGTATGAAGTCGAGAAGTGACTGTAGCTCCACCTCTTAATATCTGCCTGTCGCAGGCAGATATTAGGCAGGCTGAGGTTTTCATGACTGAGAAAGGGTGAAACCATCCTCTATGTTACAGTTCATCGAATGTTTCTCGATCTCAATAGCCTCCTTTACCATGCTGTGATACCTGTTGACAGATGCGAGTACTCCGAAGGTAGTGTCCCGAGATCGAGAAACAACCGGCGAAACTTTAACAGAGAGGATTATTTCAACCTTTCTCGGACCTGGAAACGTCTAGTCAGCATCTGCGCCAAGCAGATAACAAGAGGCGGTGCCACAGTCATTTCATACATCACTCGCCCGACAAATAAACATTGACGAAGGCAGCATCTGTCTGTGTGCATCATCTCGACAAAAGATTACCCCGAGTAAAGGAACCCTCGGACAATCTAGGTACTATCTACGGTCTAGAAAACCAGTATAAATACGCTGTTCTTCTCTTCAATCACCTGTATATCTTATGTTTACTTGGAGTCAACATCAAGATGCACCACTCCCCCCGACTTCATACATCATCCGCCCGACAAATAAACATTGAAGAAAGCAGCACCTGCCTAATTGTATCATCCTGACAAAGGATTATCCCGAGTTAAGGAACTCCCGGGTAATCTAGGTACTATTTACAGTCTAGAAAACCAGTATAAATACGCCGGAAAACTAAGTCATTGATTAGGAGTCAACCAGCGGAAGTTTACACACTAAAGGTTTGTTCCAACCACACTTCAAACTGGTTTGGAACTGTCCGACGCATGCGTATCGGACCAAATTTGAACGTTTTTTGCTCAAGCACATACGTCGTACAGTTTGAAACTAGTTTGTGGTGTGGTTGGAACAAAACTTAAGTTACCAATTAGTATGTTACATAGCTTCCTCGCATTCCATGTTTTGTATTAACGCCTCATTGTAGTCTAATTAATTTAATTTATTGACTCACTTACAAAAGAATGATTTAATAACAAATCTCAATTTTTTGCTTCCGAGCTTACCGAAGGTAACGGAAGCATTGTGTTCACTTTTGAGAACGAAAAAGTTTTTTGTCTCCGATTTGAAAAATTCCAAGACAGAAATCCGTTTCAGACATCAGGGAACATTTATGGTTCCGTGTCTGTCTGTCCTCGAATCATGAAACGTGCGACGATAACTTGAGTAAATGTTGACCGATTTTGATGAAATTTGGTAGACATGCTCATTTTACCGATGCCCAGGACGAGTTCGTTGAACAACGTTATCCGTTTAAGCGTTCAAACGCAACGCTCGCGTAAACGTGAACTTTAAATTGAAATTTTAGGTCGGGAAAAAATCAAACTTCATCTATTCAATGGGAGAATCATTTTTTTTTTTTCAAATACAATTTTATAGTAAAACAAACAGCGACACCGCTATGAAGTGTTAAAGATCGCTAAAAACAGTTAATAGTTTTTTTTTTTACATAATAAACAATATAACAATATAGTAATATAACGTTAATGTTAGTGTAACAGTAAGTACATGAAATGATGCGAGGAAGCTATGTGCCACTCTAATTGGCAGTGTATTTTTTTTTTTAGAATGAGACATTTTTTATTTAATCTTTTCATATAGAGCGAAATTAATCTGAAATATTAATTATTATGTTACTGTAACCACTTCTATACCGAAGTTGGAGAATACCCGCATTAAATCTACGCGATCATAAATAATGAAATCAAAACTTATTCATGACAATAGGGTAGCGACCCTTTAACAAACATTCATATTTATTTCTGTCTCGTATCGATCTACCTCTTTTATAAATGTTTAAAAACTATCTATACTATCTATAGATAGAAGGATTGTTTCCCTTCGTCTGTAGTCAATAGTCTATTCCAAACAGACAATACAATGAAAATAATTCAATTCTAATTACCAATCGAACTTTGTGTTTTCAATACTTTCATGTTTAAGTTTATTGAAGTATTCAAAAGTCACGGTGTAAAGTGTAAAACAATTTATAATAATATCGTATTGATTCGAATATACGACTCACTATTGTTTCCGTGCTTAGCGAAGATATCGGAAGCTATGTTCAAAGATTTTAATATTTTAAAAATTTTATAACAGAAATCCGGGAACATTTTTGGTTTCGTGTCTGTCTGTCTTAATGTCGGTCCGTCGCTCAATGTTTACGAACCGCCATATCTCAAAAACTTCATGTGCGATTTTAATGAAATTTGTATGGTAGGTCATAATTAGCTCATTGTTGGCCCCATATAAGTTCCAACATTCTGCGCTCATTTGTTTCTCTTCCACATGCGCACAAACATACATTTATTTACACCTATATTTTAAAACGTTCTTATTTGATTTTTATGAAATTTTAATGTTTCCTCGAAAGAAGCCCGACGGTAGCCCCAAATTAATTTCAACTGTCTGCGCTTCTTAAATTTTGCTAAATTGATAGTCAAAAGAAAATTCAAGAGGGAAGTATTTAAGAACTCTGTAACCCCAAATTAATCATCAAAGATATCTCTTTAATCTTAGTATACACCTAATACTCGTAAATTTATACGAGTAACCACCTCTGACCATCTCTAACCACCTCTAACAACCTCTAACTCATAAGTACATTGTAGACTTCATCGAAAAGCTACTAATTATATTCACTATAGATTTCTTTAATAGTAAAAGGAGATAAGAAATATATTTAATCAGCCATTGTGATTATACTAAAGATGCTGCATTAGATAACGTTATCAAACTTATGTAAAAGATATTCGCTAAATTATATATACTTCAAGAAGAAACTTACTTTCTTGCTATCTTGAAATGTATACGGGTTTTGTCACTTATTAATTATTATAGTTATTTAGAGTTCTTTATTAACTATATTTAAAAGGGTTATTAACTTTAAAACATCAGATAATTTCGCATTTTGAATGTGTTCATAATCACTTGTTAGGAAGTCAAACTCTACACCAAAATTTATAGGTTAGGTGTTTCAAAGTGGTCACATAGCAAGTGACAAACTAACATAACATGATGTTTGATCTACAAACTAACTTTGTACTCAGGATCATGAAAACCACATTGTCTACCAAAATGGATGGGACATGGCCACTCTCCATCGGTCTGTTTTTTAAAGCCTATGGCCCATTTATGTCCCGCTGACGAACTTTGCCGACCACTTATTCTTAAAGAACACTAAAATATTAATTTGTACACAAAATTCTAGCTTGATTTTAGTCAGACACTTTTTTGAACGCTATCTCCTGGACTAACTATAATACTAAAATGGAAAAACTATAATATCATGGAGAAATTTTTGCTAACGTCGATAAATTAGTTGCAAGTATTCCCTAGCCTATGGCATCAACAGTCAGCCACTTTTTTCACGCTCCTGGACTATGATGGTTGTTTGACGTTGATGGAAACTTTTATCCTATATATATGGACATCACAAATGTTTAAGCAAATCAAGGTAGAAACAATTTTGTACTTTACACTTTACAGAAGTGGTCATTAGAAACTGATTGGTGACAAAAAGTTATTGCCTGTCACTTGGGAGTCCCTTCCTATGTATGATGTGGAATGCCGCATTGGGTCTTTACCTATTAGTAATCAATTAGTTATTACTGATCAGTCCCAGGTGACTTGCATGGCAGGTTACTTGGGAATTTGCACTTGCTGAATCATTAACCAGTTAATTAGTTTATCACTTCAATCAGAAACATTTACGTTTCCTTGAGTACATAGCTCCATGTTTAGAAGACCATATTCATAATCAGTCAAACAAATTATTTGAACTTTGTTCCGAATTATTCCAACAATTTAGTAATATGTTGAGTCATTAAGGTGTTAAAATGGGGTTCTTCACACATAACTAATTACCTTGGACTTTGTTATAACAGCGTTTGATTTGCCCTTCCGATCAAATGTTTACTGGAAAGTCCCTAAGTAGATACAATGCTTATGTTTAATTCAACGTGGGGCTAACATGAGAAAATCAAAGGATCTCTAAAGGGTACATAATGTTTGACTTGCTCTAACATTGAACTTGGAGAGTTTTAGCAAGTGAACTTCAACTAGAACATCTAAAATTTGATCAAGGTAACATGACAAACATTACCGGGATGCTAAGTTTGCCTTGGTACACACCATTTCCCTCTCTCTAGGTAGTTTGTCAACCACCACTTTAGTTTAAACCTCTCAGAGTATTGACAATTAGTTGGTCTCTAACCTCTCTCCACGGAGAAACTTTACACCAGGGGAGTGAGGGGCCCCCCCTTGGAAAACTTGGACAAACTTGAAACTAAAGCAAACTGACCCCCCTTTCATCTTCACTAAAATCACAACAAACTTTGAGAGAGAGAGAGAGAGAGAGAGAGAAAATCCATCTCTTGTCTCTATATAAAGTTTTTAGAGGTGAAAATTGTGAGCTGACCGATCTTCAACTAACTGCATTAAATCTTTCAAGTTATAGTTGTTTCTCCCAAAGTTTATTTTATCGGTAATCATATTTTGAAAAACAAATAAGTCCCATTTACAAAATAGATTAAACTTTGGAAATGGAAATATGGAGTTTTTGGGGTGACAAAACTTCTCTCAACTTTGAATTATGGGAGTACCAAAATTTCCATATTTCCTGTTCAATTCTTGTGATTACTTTAGACTACCATAACACCCCAGTGATACCACCTTTATTATTATAGGAAACTAATGTATTTACCCAACAAATAGTTAATAAAGTCTGGCGTTGTGAGATCATTGGTTTAGCCAAGTCTCCCCTCTGTCCGAGTAAGTTCTACTAGGTCTAATACGGATGTATTAGAACTACTGGATAGTAGAAGTTCGGGATGTTGTTTGTCTGCCCACCTCTCTATTCTCTGTCTCTCGCATTTCACCAATTTAAACTTTTCATTCCCAAATCACTTTACACGTTTAAATTAAAAAAAAAAAAAAAATTCTGACTTCCTGATTATTGAGCACTAATAGATTAAACAGTTTGTTGTTATTTAATTTATAATTTTCCTATGGTTATATCAAGTTTTTTTATTTTTAAATAAAATTTTATGCAGTGTCGTATAAAACTTTTTATCCTCGTGCTGTGTAATAACATCATAACAAAACTTTAGGCTAATATGTCTTATGCCAAGAGGAGTGAAATTTTTATTTCTGGTTAAGTTTATAATGAACTCTAACTTGACATTAATTTTAAATATCTAAGTACTTTAAATCAGATTATAATTATTATTAACAACGGGAGACAGACATAGAAAAATAGACTGCAGCGACATAGAAAAATAGAGTCCAGCGACATAGAAAAATAGACTCCAGCGACATAGAAAAATAGACTCCAAAGACATAGAAAAATAGACTCCAGCGCCGGGATTCTATCCCTGGCCTGCTATATTGAAAGCTTAAATTCTAAGCTTTTTTAATAATTCTAAGGGACTAGGTATCGTTAACGACAAAGAAAATTATTCTTCAGTGTAGCATAGTTGGTAGAGTGCCTGTACTGTAAATATAGGAGGCCCGGGTTCGAATCCCGGCGCTGGAGTCTATTTTTCTCTGTCTGTTTCCTGCAGTTATAATCTGATTTAAATTGAAATTTAAACTTTCCGTAGTATAAATACTACCAAAAACTTAAAAATTGAATTTCTAATTGATTGTACTAGGTACAGGTAGGTACTAATTGAGTACTTAATAATTATAAGCGTTAATGCTCGGTCTAGTTCTATTGTCGTTTATGTTGACTTTCTAGACTTGTGGAAAAATTGAAAGCTTATATTCGGGACTAGGTATCGTTAACGACAAAGGAAATTATTCTTGCATAGTTGGTAGAGTGCCTGTACTGGAAATATAGGAGGCCTGGGTTCGAATCCCGGCGCTGGAGTCTATTTTTTTTCAGTCTGTCTCCCGTAGTTAATAATAATTATAATCTGATTTAAATTAAAATTTAAACTTTCCGTTAAAAAACTACCAAAAACTTTAAAATTGAATGTCTAAGTACTTTAATAAGATAATTGAGGGGGTACAAATTGCCGTGAGTTGGTTCCAGTAAAGGATGGTTCGGCTGTGCTCACCTTGGCCGGGGCATCTCGCTGACACAACTTTTTGTCACTTATTAATTATTACAATTCATGACGACAGTCTTTAGTCACATATTGATCTTGCCTTAATGACACATTTTTTTTTCTTTGGTTCATCATATCTAATACAAAGTCATTTGTCACTTCTCATATCTCATAGGCACAGTCTTTTGTCACTTATTTCTTATACCTCATAAACACAGTCTTTGTCACTTATTTCTTATACCTCATGGACACAGTCTTTTGTCACTTATTTCTTTTAGACGCAGTCTTTGGCACTTATTTCTTATACCTCATAGACACAGTCTTTTGTCACTTATTTCTTATACCTCATAGACACAGTCTCTTGTCACTTATTTCTCATACCTTATGGATAATCTTTTGTCCCTTATTTCTTATATGTAACTCATAGACACTACCTTATTTCTTATGTTCATCGTATCTCACTTATAAGCACAGTATTTTCTCGCTTGTAAATTATCAATAAAATTTCATTTAAACAATACTCCTATTTTAAATAATACTCCTATTTTTTCTTAAAAACGGTCAATTAAACAAGAAGCCAAAAAAATCCTATTTTCCTTTTTGCTAATGCCCTTTTTTATATTTATATTTTTATTACTGAATTTTTCTTCAGGGCTTTTAGGGATAAAGGATACATGAGAAGGGTATAGTAGAAGATTAGCTCATCTTGTAAATTTCTCTACTTCAGACAACCCTAAATTTATAAGGTAGGGGGGTTTAAGCGCTCGTAATTTTTGAGGGGGGTAAAAAAAAAAATCTGGATGGAAAAAGGAGTGGCTCAAAATCCTTGTAAGAGCAGGAAAAAAGGTAAAAATGGGATGGGTTGGTTTGAATTATTAAATAATTTTTGTAGGCAGAAATAGGGGGGGGGGGGGGGCTTTTTCGGCCCCATGAGCCCCCTATTTTTTAATAATTTCGGCTCGTTTAACCTTTACAACTTCCTGAGATGACTCCTTTTTAGTTGTTTACGTGGGGGGTTCTATTTTTTCCTTTAAAGCGACCCAGAAAAAAAGTGGGGGTTACAAAAAAATAACTTTTTGAAGAAAACACGATAGGGTAGACCACAACTTCTCAACCGGAAGAGCACAATCCCCCCCCCAAAAAAAATTCTATGGCAACCTCTTAAAATATCCAAGATCCTTTTTACTTTTTTTTGGGGCATGGGGGAAGGAGTATTTTTTACCACTATTACTTTATATGCTTTTTATTTTGGTATTTTCTCAGGATGCTTTTCTATCTTTAAATTATAAAAAAGGGGTTTTTTTAATCTCTTTTTTTATCCCGAGGTTCAAGGGTTTATATAATTAATTATTGTTGTTTAAAATCAAATTAAAAAGGTACAAAATAAATTATGGTTCAATTAAAAAATGTTGTAATAGTGTTCTATTTTGAGGATATTCCTCAACTACATAGCTCATTTTAATCGGTTTGATTCATCTTGTATTGTTTTTGTACTTTTTATTTAATCTATAGTTTGTTCTTTTATAAAGTTTTTTCATTGCAGTCCTTTTTAATACGAGTTTATTAAGTTTGTTTTATCGGTTTTAGTTTGCCGTGCTTTATAGTAGTTTAATTGTTTTTTTGTTATACTACAATTTATTAAACATATAATACAAAGAAAATTATTTACTGCAATCCCAATCCAGGTCTTATTTTTCACAAACAAACATTGGTCTAGCCATTTGAACCAATGCGTTGGTATTGGTTTAGTTTAAATTTGAATTGAGACGAGGGTGTACCAAGTGAAAGAACTGCCAATGTTGGCTCAAACATTGTTCTAGCCATTTGGACCAATGCGTTGGTATTGGTTTAGTTTAAATTTGAATTGAGACGAGGGTGTACCAAGTGAAAGAACTGCCAATGTTGGCTCAAACATTGGTCTAGCCATTTGGACCAATGCGTTGGTATTGGTTTAGTTTAAATTTGAATTGAGACGAGGGTGTACCAAGTGAAAGAACTGCCAATGTTGGCTCAAACATTGGTCTAGCCATTTGGACCAATGCGTTGGTATTGGTTTAGTTTAAATTTGAATTGAGACGAGGGTGTACCAAGTGAAAGAACTGCCAATGTTGGCTCAAACATTGGTCTAGCCATTTGGACCAATGCGTTGGTATTGGTTTAGTTTAAATTTGAATTGAGACGAGGGTGTACCAAGTGAAAGAACTGCCAATGTTGGCTCAAACATTGGTCTAGCCATTTGGACCAATGCGTTGGTATTGGTTTAGTTTAAATTTGAAT
Organism: Gerris buenoi; assembly: GCA_001010745.2. NCBI lineage: Eukaryota > Metazoa > Arthropoda > Insecta > Hemiptera > Gerridae > Gerris > Gerris buenoi. Next base: position 181,371 of record KZ651507.1, read on the forward strand.
TGAGACGAGGGTGTACCAAGTGAAAGAACTGCCAATGTTGGCTCAAACATTGGTCTAGCCATTTGGACCAATGGGCTGGCGTTGGTTTAAATTTGAATTGAGATGTGGGTGTAGCAAGTGTCTAACTAGACATTTGTATTCCACCTTATGATTAGTGAAAGAACTGCCAATGTTGGCTCAATGGCCTGGCCATTTGGACCAGAGTGTTAGCGTTGGTTTAAACTGAATTGAGATGAGGGTGTGGTAAGTGAGTAGATAGACATTTGAATTCCCTCTTGTGGTGTGAAAAAGAACCGCCAAATGTTGGCTCAAACATTGGCCTGGCCATTTGGACCGATGCGTTGGCATTGGTTTAGTTTAAATTTGAATTGAGATGAGAGTGTAGCAAGTGTGTAGCTAGGCATTTGTATTCCCCCTTGTAGATGAGTGCAAAAGAACTGCCAATGTTGGCTTAAACATTGGTCTGCCCATTTGGACCAATGAGTGGCAATTTGAATTTAGATAAGGGAGTAACATGTGTGTAGCTAAACATTTGAGTTCCTCCTTTTGGTGCGTAAACGAACCACCAATGTTGAATCAAACATTGACCTTACCATGAAACTAAATACATTGAAATATTGAAAACCAAATACAACTTGACACAACTTAATTTATAGAGAAAGTTAGATTGTAGTCAATATTTGTGATTGAGGTTTGAATTAAAGGGAAGGACGTAGTCTTAGAAATTAATCAAAAGTTGTCGATAGAGAAACAAGCATGGCACTTAGAGAAACTAACCGGGCAGCCAATAGTAATCAGTAATTAGTAATTAGAAAATTAATACAGAGTAGGGAGTTGCCTTATTGATTAGGCGTATAATTTAATTACTTAGAGAAGCAACTGATTTATCATTTAACCATCATATTGCGAATTTGTCACTGTTTTAAAGTATTAGACAACAACTATCCATCCACTGATATGCCATTAGTAAAATGTTTAATTAGTTATATGTTTATAATGGTATTGATAACGATCTCAATAAGGTTACTGTTAAATGAAGGTTATGTTTGTACGGTCGTTGTGGAAGGTTATTTAGGAGAGGAACATAAAACTGAGCATGCTCTTGGACGATCTTAATACTTCTAGGTGTTTCAATTAAATGTTTAATTAGCTATAAGTTTATACGGTGAATTGATAAAGATCTCAATGAGGATACTTTAAAACAAGGTTATGTACAACAAGGTTTGTATGGTCGTTGTGGAAGGTTATTTAGGAAAGGAACATAAAAGTGAGCATGCTCTTGGACGATCATAACACTTCTACGTGTTTCAATTAAATGTTTAATTAGTTGTAAGCTTGTATGGTGTGTATTGATAACAATCTCAATTAGGGTACTGTTAAAAGAAGGTTATGTTTGTACGGTTGTTGTGGAAGGTTATCTAGGAGAAGAAAATCATGAAACTGCTCTTGGACGATCTTGCTACTCTCAGGCGTTTATATGTTATACAGTACCAGGAGGCTGATTCTGTAACTTTTTTTTTTTTTATATACTTCCACATTGACATTATTTATCAAACATCGCTGTATATCAAAGTGTTGTTATATAATGTAGTGAATCTGTAAAGTGATACCAGCGATGTATATGGCCGTATACCGAACTACGGATTGAAAGCGTCCTTTTTATAGTTATTTCTGTCAGAAAATAAGGAAAGTGAATGAAAACAAACATAATAGCGTCACTTTGTTTTGGTTTTTAGCATTTGATATATAACAACATAACCTGACGAATTATATCAACAACAATTTCGAGTTGCTATATATCAAACCTTATTTATCAATTTCTCCTTATATTATAACAACAGACAAAGTTACAGATTCACCTTGACAGGTTGCGCGCGCATCTTCATAACAACATGAAAAGGGAGGTTTCAAAGTTACAGAATCGGCCCCATGATGCGTTTACATGGAAATATACCGTATTCAGATTACAATTAGTAGCAACTGTCAACTAGCCATATGTTACATAATTAGAAACAGTAGCACTCATGTCACATGTGGCATATAGCTTCTTCGCAATCTACAACGTACATTAATAATTTTATGCTTTTACAAACATATCACTTTTCTTCCGAGCTTAGCAAAGGTAACGAAAGCTATGTGATCCTTCTAAAGAACGAAACGAATTCAGGTCTCTGATTTCAAAAAATTTCAAGACAGAAATCCGTTTCAGGCATCAAAGAAAATTTTTGGTTCCGTGTCTGACTCTCGGTGTGTCGCTTAATTTTTGCGAACCAACATACCTTAAACTTTCCTCGAACGATTTTATTGAAATTTGGGTGGTAGATCATAATTAGCCCATTGCTGGTCTCATATAAGTTCCAATTTTATGCACCTATTTGCTTCTCTTCTACATGCGCACAAACATAAATTTATTTACACCTATATCTTCAAAAGTACTTATCTGATTTGTATGAAACTGTTATTGTTTATCGAAAGTAGCCTGCAGATAGCCCCAGATTAATTTTAAACGTCTGCACTCTTTTTATGTAAAAAATCCAAATAATTTTGGCATATTAAAAAAATCGGGTACGGGGTACCTCGGAACTTTTCCTCACTTCAAAGGCCACTAAAGTGGCCTCTCCTGCTGCTTTGCAGCAGGAGGAAGCAGCATTGGACGTGGTCAGTACTTGGATGGGTGACTGTTCTGAACTAACTGATTTATTATCATTCTTCATTCCTTGATTCCT
>KZ651507.1:185031-197361 GCA_001010745.2 Gerris buenoi
TTTGTACCATTTTAAATTTTCACCAAGCGTCCTTGAAAATTGTATTTTACGTTTCCCCCACCCCCTTTATTTTTTTAACAAATCAATAAGAAAAATCGGGTACGTGGTACCTTGGAACTTTTCCTCACTTACTCTGAAGTGAGGAAGCAGCAGGAGGGAGCAGCGTTGGACGTGGTCAGTACTTGGATGGGTGACCGTTCTAAACTAACTGATTTATTATCATTCTTTAAGAAAACCTTATTTTTAATACCAATATTTTATTTAAATATTTGAAGTTTGGCGGTATTTTGACAGATGTAAACAAACTTTGACGTCATCAAAATTATCGCACTAATAAATAATTACATTCACTTGTAACTTTTAAGTTAATTAATGGAATTTCATCGTTTTTTTTTATATTTGTTCCTTAATTTTTTCCGGTTCCAACGATATGCTTTATGTCAAAATCCTATTTATACTTTTGGTATTATTAACCGTCAAAGTTTAAAATTCAAAACTTGATAACGTCAAAATGGCGGCCAATATCAACATGGAATTTGGTGGGCTTATTTTTCATTCAGAGAGGTACAATTCGTGCCTAATTTCAACTCGATCATTTTCGATTTACTACGATTTTTTTTTAAATTTTTGCTGACTCAGCAAACTGGGTTCAAGATGGCGGAAAAAATTGATTTTCCGGGCGGCACTTCAGGTAAGGTCTGATTTTTCTGCCAAGTTTCAACTCTCTAGGTAAAATACCTTGGGCACTACGATGATAACACACATACACACATACTTACATACATACGTCATGCTGAAAACCACTCAGGAGGTCTTAAAAACACCTAAAACGGATAATTCCGTTGAAATCTTGAAAAAAAAAATTTTTTGGTGAAAACAATACTTTTCCTACTATTAGTAGTGAGGAAAACTTAAAAAAACTGTGGAAACAATGAAATAAAGTAAACAATAATGGCTTTTAAAAGTATAAAATCAATAAAGTACGTGATAGGATGCGAGGAAGCTATGTGCCACACCAATTGGCAGAGTATTTTTGCTCGCAGTCTCCTGGATTATTATCTAAACATGAATATTTGCCAATTATAACAATTATTATCTATTATATTAATAATTTATCATGAAACATTTTCATAAAAACTTATCTTTTAAAAAACGAATGATTGATTTAGATTTCAAAGTATTCTAAGTTCCATTGTAAAATTAGTTTTCAGTTTACTGACGATCCCTAAATTTAATTGATGGATTAAAAAGGGATTTGGGATAAGATTTAAGACAGAGTGGGATTGTTGAAAGGAATAAGAAGAAGAGGAAGAAGGGAAGGATGAAGAAAGCGAAGCAATTACAGTAAGCAGGCTAAGTTAGGAAGATATACATCTTGCTGAAAGGATTACGGCTTTTAGATTATTTCGGATATTAAACAGATAAAATACATTCTAAAAGACTAGGCTCGAGCATGTCTGAAGATCGGGTCGAAATTTTCCGCCACGCAATATTATAACATGAAAAACTTGGGAAATCTTAAGATTGTTACTCCCCTTATGAAAAAACCCAGAGGAGTAACAATCTAATGAAGCTGTAAGGAATGTTCTTCTTTAGACTGTTACTCCCCTTATAAAACAGAAGTGTGATATTACTTTGGGACAAAGTACTTTGGACGTAACATCTCTTTGTCTCAATAGTTATATAGTCAAAGTCATTTATATTTTAAATAAAAACATAAGGGAGTAACAATCTAAAGAAGTGCCAAAAACTTGACACTTTAGTTGTTTTTATTGTCTTATATAAAGAGAAAGTATTGTGATGTCGCGAAAATATGGATTTACACAATTTGAGGTCCCCTGGGTCCAAAAAAGTGTTGTTTTTTTTTGTCTGTCTTTTGTCTGTATTTTCTGTACAGACGCGTGGAGCCTGAACTACCGGTCCAATTTTGACGATATTTGTCATAATTATACAGAAAATCATACTCCGAGGTGAAATCAAGAAATTTATTCTAACTTTAAATTTGGGGACGCTACCCCCCTCCTCCAAAACTCAGAAATAACGTTAAAGAAAAAAAATATTTCTGAAAAAGCGTTGTGACTATTTTGATTAAAAAAATTCTAAAATGTAGTCCATTAAAATACGAATCTAACTTTTAACGATAAAAGGCGTCCCAGGAAAAATCCAGTTCCTGAGATCTGAGATAATAGCTTCAAACGCAGACGGAGAGAAGCCAGGTTACGATAATCGATTCTCCACCGAAGAGAAGTTATTTTATTATAAATTTGGAAAAAAATGTTGAATAATAATAATTAAATTATGTAAAAACGAAAACTAAAAACGAAATAATAAATTAAAAACATGAAAAATGTTCCCTTGTGTCTGAAAAGGATTTCTGTCTTGGAATTATTGAAATTAGAGACATAAAAAAAAAATTATACTCCAGAGCGATCACTTAGCTTCTGATATATTCGGTAAAACAAATTATCGAAAGCAAAACTAATTATAGCTTGACAGTAACCTTAAGTAGGGTTTGAATTGTCGCAAAAATTAGCCTTTTTTATACCTTTGAAGACCCATAAACCATCAACCTATAAAAACAGAATTGCAACTAACAACATGTTAAAATTTTTAAATAAATAACTTATTTTAGTCCTATCTAAATGTCTAAAGTTGCAAAAAAACTATTGAGTAGAGTTAAAATTGACTATTTTCATTACTAATTCGTCTTGTAAATAACTCGAATGTAATTATAGATTTTTTGGTGATGTAAGCTGAAATCTTGTTTCAAGGTTCTCTTTTTTAAAATAATAAAATAAAAAATTGTAATAGTCGATATGTTAAGAGGATAAATGTGTCGGGGGAAACTCCCAGAAGAAGAATAATAAATGGGCACATGTCCTAGGCCCCCTTACTTTCTCCTTGCCCCCCTTTACTTTTCCCCTTACCCATTAATCTCAACGTCCTCTGGGACTACGACCTTCTTTCCATTCACTAGTTCTCCCTCAGGCATACGCGCCAACCAAGAACTAACGATTTGTCATTCGGACGAAGGGAAAAAAAACACACAAAAGGTCCTCTTAAAGAAAAAAATGGTTTTTGATAAATGATAACGAGTGTAGGGTTTGGACTCTAGTCGAACTTCTTTAGTATCATTATTTTAATTTATATTTGTATAGAATATGGATTATTCACTCCATCGACAAATAGGGTAAGTCGGCGCCGAATAAATTACTAGAAGTGGGTTAGTTTGATTGTGTAGTTGGGTTATAGAAAGAATGAAAATAAGGTGGTAGATTTTATTCTGCTGTTGGATGGTGCAATGAATGGAAAGAAGGTGGTAGGTTTGATTGTCCTGCTGGATGGTAGAATAAATGGAAAGAAGGTGGTAGGTTTGATTGTCCTACTGGATGGTAGAATGAATGGAAAGAAGGTGGTAGGTTTGATTCTGCTGTTGGATGGTAGAATGAATGGAAAGAAGGTGGTAGGTTTGATTGTCCTGTTGATGATAAAATGAATGGAAAGAAGTTGGTAGGTTTGATTGTCCTGCTGGGTGGTAGAATGAATGGAAAGAAGGTGGTAGGTTTGATTCTGCTGTTGGATGGTAGAATGAATGGAAAGAAGGTGGTAGGTTTGATTCTGCTGTTGGATGGTAGAATGAATGGAAAGAAGGTGCTAGGTTTGATTGTCCTGTTGGATGATAGAATGAATGGAAAGAAGTACTATACCGCTTGCAGTAAAGTGGACTCTACTCTACTTCCCCCTCCACAGCTCCCTCTTTACTAGCTTTCCAACTCTACCTGTGTAAACGTCTTCATAGCAAGTTGCAAATAGAGTTCAGAAATGTAAACAAACAGTTTTCACTCAGCGTACTATACTTACTACTAGCTTATGTGTTAACGCTCCAAAATCAAAATTGGTAGATTGGGAAGTAGAGTGCACACTGCTCGCTATTCTACCCTCCTATTTACTCTACCCGTGTAAACCCGGCTTAGTGCTTTTTATCAGAGAGTGCCCAACATTTAGAACCATAGTTTGAAACAGGACCATAGGTATTTTTGTAGATTTGAATACTTCCTGTTTTCCTCAAAACTTCCTGTTCAGAGCTCCGAACAATTTTCCAGTGGCTGCTGTTCCTGCATTAATTTCGTTTTTAAGTTTGCCATCGGCACTGAAGATTGTTCCTAGGTATTTGAAGTCTTCCACTTGTTCTAGCACTTCTCCACTATTCCATCCAGTATTTCATGTTGTATTCTCTGGATATCACCATAGTTTTTGTCTGATGGCCATCCATTTTCATACCTTTCTTCAGCTCTAACAACCATTCAGATGTATTTGGAGTTTAACAGCAGATTCAGCTATAATTTCTCGTCCTGGAAAGATCTGAGATAATAGCTTCAAACGCAGACGGAGAGAAGCCAGGTTACGATAATCGATTCTCCACCGAAGAGAAGTTATTTTATTATAAATTTGGAAAAAAATGTTGAATAATAATAATTAAATTATGTAAAAACGAAAACTAAAAACGAAATAATAAATTAAAAACATGAAAAATGTTCCCTTGTGTCTGAAAAGGATTTCTGTCTTGGAATTATTGAAATTAGAGACATAAAAAAAAAATTATACTCCAGAGCGATCACTTAGCTTCTGATATATTCGGTAAAACAAATTATCGAAAGCAAAACTAATTATAGCTTGACAGTAACCTTAAGTAGGGTTTGAATTGTCGCAAAAATTAGCCTTTTTTATACCTTTGAAGACCCATAAACCATCAACCTATAAAAACAGAATTGCAACTAACAACATGTTAAAATTTTTAAATAAATAACTTATTTTAGTCCTATCTAAATGTCTAAAGTTGCAAAAAAACTATTGAGTAGAGTTAAAATTGACTATTTTCATTACTAATTCGTCTTGTAAATAACTCGAATGTAATTATAGATTTTTTGGTGATGTAAGCTGAAATCTTGTTTCAAGGTTCTCTTTTTTAAAATAATAAAATAAAAAATTGTAATAGTCGATATGTTAAGAGGATAAATGTGTCGGGGGAAACTCCCAGAAGAAGAATAATAAATGGGCACATGTCCTAGGCCCCCTTACTTTCTCCTTGCCCCCCTTTACTTTTCCCCTTACCCATTAATCTCAACGTCCTCTGGGACTACGACCTTCTTTCCATTCACTAGTTCTCCCTCAGGCATACGCGCCAACCAAGAACTAACGATTTGTCATTCGGACGAAGGGAAAAAAAACACACAAAAGGTCCTCTTAAAGAAAAAAATGGTTTTTGATAAATGATAACGAGTGTAGGGTTTGGACTCTAGTCGAACTTCTTTAGTATCATTATTTTAATTTATATTTGTATAGAATATGGATTATTCACTCCATCGACAAATAGGGTAAGTCGGCGCCGAATAAATTACTAGAAGTGGGTTAGTTTGATTGTGTAGTTGGGTTATAGAAAGAATGAAAATAAGGTGGTAGATTTTATTCTGCTGTTGGATGGTGCAATGAATGGAAAGAAGGTGGTAGGTTTGATTGTCCTGCTGGATGGTAGAATAAATGGAAAGAAGGTGGTAGGTTTGATTGTCCTACTGGATGGTAGAATGAATGGAAAGAAGGTGGTAGGTTTGATTCTGCTGTTGGATGGTAGAATGAATGGAAAGAAGGTGGTAGGTTTGATTGTCCTGTTGATGATAAAATGAATGGAAAGAAGTTGGTAGGTTTGATTATCCTGCTGGGTGGTAGAATGAATGGAAAGAAGGTGGTAGGTTTGATTCTGCTGTTGGATGGTAGAATGAATGGAAAGAAGGTGGTAGGTTTGATTCTGCTGTTGGATGGTAGAATGAATGGAAAGAAGGTGGTAGGTTTGATTCTGCTGTTGGATGGTAGAATGAATGGAAAGAAGGTGGTAGGTTTGATTCTGCTGTTGGATGGTAGAATGAATGGAAAGAAGGTGGTAGGTTTGATTCTGCTGTTGGATGGTAGAATGAATGGAAAGAAGGTGGTAGGTTTGATTCTGCTGTTGGATGGTAGAATGAATGGAAAGAAGGTGGTAGGTTTGATTCTGCTGTTGGATGGTAGAATGAATGGAAAGAAGGTGGTAGGTTTGATTCTGCTGTTGGATGGTAGAATGAATGGAAAGAAGGTGGTAGGTTTGATTCTGCTGTTGGATGGTAGAATGAATGGAAAGAAGGTGGTAGGTTTGATTCTGCTGTTGGATGGTAGAATGAATGGAAAGAAGGTGGTAGGTTTGATTCTGCTGTTGGATGGTAGAATGAATGGAAAGAAGGTGGTAGGTTTGATTCTGCTGTTGGATGGTAGAATGAATGGAAAGAAGGTGGTAGGTTTGATTCTGCTGTTGGATGGTAGAATGAATGGAAAGAAGGTGGTAGGTTTGATTCTGCTGTTGGATGGTAGAATGAATGGAAAGAAGGTGGTAGGTTTGATTCTGCTGTTGGATGGTAGAATGAATGGAAAGAAGGTGGTAGGTTTGATTCTGCTGTTGGATGGTAGAATGAATGGAAAGAAGGTGGTAGGTTTGATTCTGCTGTTGGATGGTAGAATGAATGGAAAGAAGGTGGTAGGTTTGATTCTGCTGTTGGATGGTAGAATGAATGGAAAGAAGGTGGTAGGTTTGATTCTGCTGTTGGATGGTAGAATGAATGGAAAGAAGGTGGTAGGTTTGATTCTGCTGTTGGATGGTAGAATGAATGGAAAGAAGGTGGTAGGTTTGATTCTGCTGTTGGATGGTAGAATGAATGGAAAGAAGGTGGTAGGTTTGATTCTGCTGTTGGATGGTAGAATGAATGGAAAGAAGGTGGTAGGTTTGATTCTGCTGTTGGATGGTAGAATGAATGGAAAGAAGGTGGTAGGTTTGATTCTGCTGTTGGATGGTAGAATGAATGGAAAGAAGGTGGTAGGTTTGATTCTGCTGTTGGATGGTAGAATGAATGGAAAGAAGGTGGTAGGTTTGATTCTGCTGTTGGATGGTAGAATGAATGGAAAGAAGGTGGTAGGTTTGATTCTGCTGTTGGATGGTAGAATGAATGGAAAGAAGGTGGTAGGTTTGATTCTGCTGTTGGATGGTAGAATGAATGGAAAGAAGGTGGTAGGTTTGATTCTGCTGTTGGATGGTAGAATGAATGGAAAGAAGGTGGTAGGTTTGATTCTGCTGTTGGATGGTAGAATGAATGGAAAGAAGGTGGTAGGTTTGATTCTGCTGTTGGATGGTAGAATGAATGGAAAGAAGGTGGTAGGTTTGATTCTGCTGTTGGATGGTAGAATGAATGGAAAGAAGGTGGTAGGTTTGATTCTGCTGTTGGATGGTAGAATGAATGGAAAGAAGGTGGTAGGTTTGATTCTGCTGTTGGATGGTAGAATGAATGGAAAGAAGGTGGTAGGTTTGATTCTGCTGTTGGATGGTAGAATGAATGGAAAGAAGGTGGTAGGTTTGATTCTGCTGTTGGATGGTAGAATGAATGGAAAGAAGGTGGTAGGTTTGATTCTGCTGTTGGATGGTAGAATGAATGGAAAGAAGGTGGTAGGTTTGATTCTGCTGTTGGATGGTAGAATGAATGGAAAGAAGGTGGTAGGTTTGATTCTGCTGTTGGATGGTAGAATGAATGGAAAGAAGGTGGTAGGTTTGATTCTGCTGTTGGATGGTAGAATGAATGGAAAGAAGGTGGTAGGTTTGATTCTGCTGTTGGATGGTAGAATGAATGGAAAGAAGGTGGTAGGTTTGATTCTGCTGTTGGATGGTAGAATGAATGGAAAGAAGGTGGTAGGTTTGATTCTGCTGTTGGATGGTAGAATGAATGGAAAGAAGGTGGTAGGTTTGATTCTGCTGTTGGATGGTAGAATGAATGGAAAGAAGGTGGTAGGTTTGATTCTGCTGTTGGATGGTAGAATGAATGGAAAGAAGGTGGTAGGTTTGATTCTGCTGTTGGATGGTAGAATGAATGGAAAGAAGGTGGTAGGTTTGATTCTGCTGTTGGATGGTAGAATGAATGGAAAGAAGGTGGTAGGTTTGATTCTGCTGTTGGATGGTAGAATGAATGGAAAGAAGGTGGTAGGTTTGATTCTGCTGTTGGATGGTAGAATGAATGGAAAGAAGGTGGTAGGTTTGATTCTGCTGTTGGATGGTAGAATGAATGGAAAGAAGGTGGTAGGTTTGATTCTGCTGTTGGATGGTAGAATGAATGGAAAGAAGGTGGTAGGTTTGATTCTGCTGTTGGATGGTAGAATGAATGGAAAGAAGGTGGTAGGTTTGATTCTGCTGTTGGATGGTAGAATGAATGGAAAGAAGGTGGTAGGTTTGATTCTGCTGTTGGATGGTAGAATGAATGGAAAGAAGGTGGTAGGTTTGATTCTGCTGTTGGATGGTAGAATGAATGGAAAGAAGGTGGTAGGTTTGATTCTGCTGTTGGATGGTAGAATGAATGGAAAGAAGGTGGTAGGTTTGATTCTGCTGTTGGATGGTAGAATGAATGGAAAGAAGGTGGTAGGTTTGATTCTGCTGTTGGATGGTAGAATGAATGGAAAGAAGGTGGTAGGTTTGATTCTGCTGTTGGATGGTAGAATGAATGGAAAGAAGGTGGTAGGTTTGATTCTGCTGTTGGATGGTAGAATGAATGGAAAGAAGGTGGTAGGTTTGATTCTGCTGTTGGATGGTAGAATGAATGGAAAGAAGGTGGTAGGTTTGATTCTGCTGTTGGATGGTAGAATGAATGGAAAGAAGGTGGTAGGTTTGATTCTGCTGTTGGATGGTAGAATGAATGGAAAGAAGGTGGTAGGTTTGATTCTGCTGTTGGATGGTAGAATGAATGGAAAGAAGNAACTAAAAGATCGTCCAGACTGCCGAACCGAACAGAGGATACGAACCGAGCATTGGTCTCTGCGCATGCCCAGTCTGAGATGCGCAGGCGTACTTTAGACTGGGCATGCGCAGAGACCAATACTCGGCTCGTTTCTTTGTTCGGTTCGGCAGTCTGGAAGAGGCTTAAATAAATCATATGTTATCAATTAATTTAGTCGAGAGACAGAATTCAAAATGTTTATTACTTTTTAATTAAATTTAACTCGAGTTATCTAAAACTACCCTTTTTGCTCCTGTCACCAGAAATTAAAATATAAATTATTCACACTGCATTTTCACGACAAACAAGGAATAACATTCTCTCAAAAACGAGAGATTGCAGCAGAACTCAACGTTAATATAATATTAACACGTTTATCGTGTTAAATTTAACATTTATAACAGCTGACACTAGAAGATTAATATTCCTATTGTTTTGATAAAAGCTTTGACAGTCAAGAGATATGTCAAAAACAAACGTTATATTGAAAGACGAATGTTATTCAATTATTGAATTCTTCCTCAATCGCTAATGAGGAAGATTATTCGATTTAATCTTATTATATTTTAACGTTTAATAATATAATAATTAGGTGGAGCAACAACTTGTTCATGGCCTGCAATATTAATTAGAAGAATAAATAGTCTGTCAATTATTGTGGCACATAGATTTCTCGTGTACTATCGCGTACTATAATCACATGCTTTTACACCCGTAATTGTCAAATTTATTTACTTTAATCCCCTCTCTTTTTTCTTAAAAAAAAGTGTGTGACTTTCACGCATTAGAAGTGAAAATTAAGTTCTAGAAACAGTTGATTTTATGCATTGTTCTCTTTGCATTTGTTGCACATTTTATTATTTCAAGGGTTAAGAAATGGTTATGTGAAATTTAATTGAAAAATAAGATATTTTCGTAATAGTCCAGGAGATAGCGTGCAAAAAAGTGTCTGACTAACATTAAGCTAGAATTTTGTATACAAGTAAATGTTTTGGATGCCTTTTAAGAATATATGGTCGGCTAAGTTCGTCTGCGGGACATAGCTTGGCAATAGGCATTTGAAAAAACAATCCGGTAGAGAGAGCGGCCTTGTCCCGCCCTTTTTTGGTGGACAATGTGATTTTTATGATCCTAAGTATACGAACTTAGTAGACAAATAAATCATGTTGATAGCAGTTTTCCCTTGACTGGAGAACACTTTGATTTCGAGTAATATTTGACTAACTAACCTATTAAGTGATAAACTACCATCAACTTGATTATTATGGTCTACTAACTGAATTCGTACTCAGGGCCATGAAAATCACGTTGTCCACCAAAAAGGGCGGGACACATTTTTTTATCAAATGCCTATTGCCATGCTATATCCCGCAGAAGAACTTAGCCCACCATATATTCTTAAAAGGCACCAAAACATTTACTTGAACACAAAATTCTAGCTTAATGTTAGTCAGAGACTTTTTTGCACGCTATCTCCTTTACTATAACATTTTAGCGAAAAAAAAAAACACATGAAAACAGCATTTATATTTATTATAATTTCTATAATATTTCGCTTAAATACCAATTCTGTTTAATGAAATTAATCTACCTCCGCGGTTGCAATGGTTAGCACTCATGTCTGCTGTATCAAAGGTTGGTGGATCGAAACACGTCCAAGTGAAAGATTTTTTACAGGTAAACTGCTGACTTAAGCAGTTGATTTACCTTTAAAAATTTCTTAGACGAGTCTCGAAACACAAACTTGGTTTGATAATTGGAACTTCTTCAGATTGTTACTCCTCTTATAAAAACAACAGAGGAGAGTAACAATCTAAAGAAGGTGTAAGGAATGATCTTCTTTAGACTGTTACTCCCCTTATAAAAACAGAAGTGTGATATTCCTTTGTCCCAAAGTACATTGGACTGATCATCCCTTTATAGTAATAGTTATATAGTCAAAGTCATTTATATCCTCAAAAAACATCAGGGAGTAACAATCTAAAGAAGTACCTGATAATTAAAGTTTTATTTAAGGAGAGGCGTTTATTTTTCTGTGATTGTTGATATCATCTCCACTTCCTTCTAAAATATTTAATTTTCTTTTCATTTTCAGAGAACTTTTCGTAAAAAAATTAAAAACATAAAACAAATTTAACATTAGTTACTACTTAATTATTATGCTAGATCAACAAATTATAAAGTTTTATCACTTTGAAACAGTTTATCTCCTCAAAAAAAATGTTTAAATTTAAAGTTTCTGGCAATTTCTTGCCTTTCCATTCTACTTATTCAAGACAAAGGAAAGTATTAATTTTTCCTCAACTTTCATAATAATGTTCGTTTTTTATTCTCTCCGAAAGAGAAAGTTAGTTTTAGTAGAAAGTTAATTGAAAATTAAGTTTTTTCCATCTTATTATCATTTATTTTGATGATAAAAGTTTTTTTTTTACAAGTCGGAAAAAGTTAGTTATCTTTTTTAATCATAGTCTGTATTAACTATTGTCTGTTCATAATAGTTTAAAATATATTTTAAGATATCTTATCTTTTTTTCGATATTTATCATAGACTAGCCGTTAAGCCCGTGGCAACGAACAGAATAAATATGGTTTAAAAAAAGAGCTGAGAGATAATTAGTTATAATTAAAATGTTTAAATAGATATTTACTGTTTAAATAGTAAGTTTTATGCTCGGAGATTCATTGCAGTGATATGGCTCAGTGGTAGAGTAGTTGATTCATGTGCTGGAGGTCACAGGTTCACACCCAGTTTATAGCGCATCAATTTTTACCGTTATAAATCATTTAGAGGTGAGTCACCGTCGCCGTCGCCCGTCGTCGGGACACTACTCGATTAATATATAAAAGATTATTTTTAATTTTCTATCATAATAAATTAATTGTCATTCTTAACATTTCGACTCCTCATTAAATCTTATCATATGATATTAAACTTTTATCATAGTTTATAATGACTTATGACAATTTATAATTCGTATACTATTAGATGTTCACTTTTGACTTTTCGAATTTTTATCATAGAGTATAACAGCTTTTATTTTTTATCATAGTTTATAATGATTTTCGACTATTTATAATTTTTATACTAGTAGAAGTTCACTCTTGACTTTTTATCATGATTTATGACAGCTTTTATTTTTTATCATAGTTTAATAATTATTTTCACCTATTTAAATTTTGTATGCTATTAGATGTTCACTCTTGACTTTTCGACTTTTTATCATAGATTAGGATAGCTTTTATTATTATCATAGTTTATAATGATTTTCGACTATTTATAATTTGTACAGTATTAGATGTTCTCTCTTGACTTTTGGACTTTTTATCATAGATTATGACAGCTTTTATTTTTTATCATAGTTTATAATGATTTTCGACTATTTATCATTTGTATACTAATTACATACATGTTCACACTTGACTTTTCGACTTTTTATCATAGATTATGACAGCTTTTATTTTTTTTCATAGTTTATAATGATTTTCGACTATTTAT
>KZ651507.1:243427-258537 GCA_001010745.2 Gerris buenoi
AAAAGTTGTTTGTCTCATTAAATAGATGAAGTTAGAATTTTTTCCCGTTAAAAAATTCCAATTTTAAATTTTACGCTTACGTTTACTCGAGCGTTGCGCGCGAACGCTTGGGCGGATAACGTTGTCCAACGAACTTGTCCTGGGCATTGGTAAAATGAACATGTGTATCAAATTTCAACTAAATCGGTCATCTTTTACACAAGTTATCGCCATTATCGGTAGATTTCGTGACGGATTTTGCGTGACGGTGATTTTGGTCGTCTTTTTCGGATTCACTCCCGGGCCCAGAACGTGCCATAAGGAACTTCGTTCCAAAATGATAAAAGTGTACATAACAACAATTACTGTACTCTTAAAGAGATTCCAACGATGTGCATCTTCAAGGGTAAATACTATTTTGACTTTTGTACCCCGTAACCGTGTGTACCAATTTTTTTATTTTTCACCCATCCAAATTTTAAACCAAAATATTCCCATATAATCATAAGCCAATAATACGCAGATTTCTTTGAAAATTCGCTCATTAAGTCATGGAGCATGACTGGACATTTTTTTGTACTTATTAAATTATATAAGCTATATTTGCATATAAAATGATAATCGAAGTAATCTTTGATGCAACAGAACGTGTGACGCTTAAGTGGCACAGCACTGAAGTATAATTACGCACTGTGTAATACAGTGACTGGTTCCCCTGATAAAAGCAAGAAATGGTGCTAAAAAAATCCAAACTCTCCAATCGCTTCTATTACTATCTGAATTTTAAAATTTTATCTCAAATTTTGACTTAGTAGAATGGTTCAAGTAGAACTAGACGGGTAGGAAGGAACCACTTTTTCAAACCTAGCAATTAAACCATCTTTTAGGCCCATTTTACTATCCCCGTGGTGGAGAGTTCCAGCAACTTCACACATCATACCTTTGTACATAAGCTGAAGCGATTATGGTGTGATCATTAGTGAGTCATATAAATCAGAGCGTCACGGCGAGGGATCGAACCCATGACCTCCGCCCTTGCATCATTGAGAAGTGGTGAGTTATTTAAACCACAGTGCCATGGTGGCTTTTTAAATATAATTAGGGCCTAACTGGACCGTGCGTCGTGCTTTCCTGAGAGTTAAACTTTTTATACAAAATCTTTTTTTGTAAAACTTTATCCGACTGAGATAATTGACTTTCAATAATTTGATGTTGGAGCAACCTGCATAGATGGGGACTCAGAGGGTAGAGCGCTTGCCTTTCGATAAGGCAAGTTAAGCAGCCTCGAGCAGGGTCAGAAGATGGATGGGTGACCGCTTCTGACCACAGCTCTTAGTTCGATTCCCGGACCGGGCCCCCCTGCTCAATGTCCACCCAGCATTGTTTAAACAAACGGAAAGCTCCTCGAAAGAGTGGCGCCACCAGGTTTCGGCCTGGAAACCATGATGATGACACTTTTGGTTGTCATACAACTAGGAGGGGAGAATCTCCACACGAGTGTGTAAAGATTTCGGTCCCTAACCCGGGTTTGTTCAATGGGCCCACCTAAGTGGCCTTCGTCTTCGGGTGTAAATGCCCCCCGGATTAAAAAGAACCTGCATAGATAGTACCTGAGTGCGCATGGAAAATTTCTGTTTAAATGTATTTATCTACGATTGATACGTAATATAATCATTGTATCTCTGTTCTTTACGCACCTGTATTAATTGCGCATGTGTAAAGAAGAAGAATTCTTCAACCTTACGCACGATTAGCGAGTTTGTTTACATTTAACATAACTAATTTGATGTTTATTTAATAAAAGTAACTGTTTGTATCGAGTTTTTTTGTGAAAGTCAATGAGTGATTATGACAAATATGAGGAGAATAATACGCCTTCCGAAATAATTAATTCGGCACAAAATAAAACTAATGAATTGATGTCATCTTTATCAAAAGAGAAATACGAGCTTACAAACAGGAAGTTTATTATTTTTTACTGTATTTATTATTAAAATCTAACAATCGTAGATAAAGTACGGTCGTCAACTCGTGCGATAACGGCATTTTGCATTGCTCGTGCGGTTTTACTACCCTTGCTGTCGCTCGGGTGTTAACACCAAACTCGCATGCAAAATGCTACTTTCCACACTCGACGCGTAATGTACTATTATTTGTATAGGTGTATATATTTACTTTTTTAAATAATTAATTATAATCTATAATTTCGTATCGAAAAGTTTTAATAAAATTTCCATTTGATTCTGAATTATTTTTAATATAATTAGGATATAAAAAATAGTTAAAATAAACTTTTCTAACATTGTTTGGTTATTTTCCCAATAAGTACTTAACGTGAAGAGTTACTTGAAGTTTGAATATACATATATATATATATTTTTTTTTTTAATAAAAAAAACCTGTTTATCTCTCTCTCGATTTCGTTTTTAACATTGTTTTCTGAAGTGGTATTTTTTATTTGAAGTACTTTCAACATTTGTGACTCTTGAAATTTTCCCCGTATCTTGTTTTTTTTGTGTGGAAAATGTTAGTTTTATCATTTAATTGATGTTAAAGTTGTTTTTGTTAGGTTTAAGTGTAAACTTTTTACTATTTTGTTATTATTCTATGGGTGTTAATATCTCTTTTATGAAAATATTATAGTAAGTTTCTTAATTGTTATAAGTCTTTTGAAGATATAGATGTTAATAAATGTAAGTGTGTGCGCATGTGGAAGAACATGGGCTAATAGACCTACTGTCCAAATTTCATTAAAATCGGACAAGAAATTTTTAAGATATGTTGATTCGCAGAGAGTGAGGGACAGACGGACAGACAGACGCGGAACCAAAAATGTTCCCTGATATGTAAAATAGATTTCTTTGTTTGGAATATTTGAAAGAAGAGACAAAAATGTTCGTTCTTCAAAACGATCACGTAGTTACGCTTAGACGATCAAATAGCTTCCGTTAAGAGTAGACGATCACATCAGCTTCCGCTGGCCTTCGGTAATCTTGGAAGCAATAAAATAAAAGCAACACATACCGTAGCGAAGCACAGAAATCCAAAGCAACAATTTTATAGAGTGGTCAAGAATCAAATTTCCTATTGATATCTTGAATATTGGAAGACAATTTGGTAAAATCTCCAGCCGATTTAAATGGAATAAAAAAAAAACAAATAAGAAATCGCGGATAAAAACTATCTGGTATATATGTGAAAGGAAATTTATATATATAAGAAAAAGGTTTAAGCAGTAAAATGTTATATCAAGTTAATTTTTATGTTTAT
Organism: Gerris buenoi; assembly: GCA_001010745.2. Taxonomy (NCBI): domain Eukaryota; kingdom Metazoa; phylum Arthropoda; class Insecta; order Hemiptera; family Gerridae; genus Gerris; species Gerris buenoi. The sequence continues at coordinate 246,677 of KZ651507.1, forward strand.
TACTTTTACCCTGGTAATAAAATTCCCTTTAAACCTACAGATAGAGAGAGAAAAAAACCTACAGGGAAGTGTCTAGGGTGATAAAATCGAGGAATTCTGGGCGCCCTTTACGCGTCAAGGGCGGCGATCTGGGCGAAGTACTACCACAAGTCAGAAAAAACATGGTATACAGTATCAAATAGACTAGTTTATTTATGTGGTCGAGGACGAAAGGTTTTGGGGCCAGAAGTGTAAAAATTGTGTTTTTTAGTATTTCCCGCCTTAGGGAGGGAAAATACGAGTACGAGTTCTTTCAACTTTCGGTTTGATTTTTATCATTTTTTATCTCTATTATATATTTTTTTTTATTCTTTATTTTTTCCCTTATTTTATCTTGATGTAGATCTAAAAGAAGAGTTGTAATGCCTGTTGATTCACCAGGAAATATTGATTTCTTTTCAATCCTAAATAAACTCTTTCTTTTATATGCAGTTTATAAGAAATTAAGAAAGAAACAATATTGTAGACAATCATGAATTATCACAGATAATTTGACACTTATGGTGTTAAGTCAATTTTTTCGATTTGGTCTCTACCTGTAGTGGCCACGTTGGTTCATAACATGCGTTTTTTACTCGCTTCAGTTTAGTCTATCATAAAATGACGAAAACACAGACGTTAAAAAATAACGAGATAATTTAGTTCCAAAAAAACTTCCTTGCGTTAAAGCTAACCTAAATTAAAAAGGTCAAACACCTCTAACCTACATCTAACCCCCTCAGCCACCTTTAACAACCTCTATCCATTTCTAACCCTCTCTAACCTCCTGAAACCACCTCTAGCCCCCTTTAACAACCTCTATCCATCTCTAACCCCCTCTAACCTCCTGAAACCACCTCTAACCACCTCTAGCCACCCTTAACAACCTCTATCCATCTCTAACCCCCTTTAACCTCCTGAAATCACCTCCAACCATCTCTAACCACCTCTAGCCACCTTTAAAAACCTATATCTATCTCTAACCCCATCTAACCTCCTGAAACCACCTCTAACCATCTCTAACCACTTCTAACCACTTATAACCACCTCTAGCCTCTTTTAAAAACTTCACAGAATTTTAATTGGATGTTTAAAGAAACAAAAGCATATATAATGTGAGAGGAAATTTGCACAAAATAAAAGAATGAATGATGAAGTTTCCCTTGATTAGTTTTATCTGATTAGACTTGTAGATTTTCCAAAGGAAAGGCGGATTTTCAAATTTAAAGCCCCCAAAAGGTAGGATGAGGGAGAAACGGTTCGAAATCCTACTCTATTAATAATTGAATATGCCTGAAGTAGGGTTTCAGGATTGTGAAAGGGTGAATGTACTTCCAGTGTTGGAAGACTTGAAATTGGAGGAGGGTATTTGTAAAAGTTGGGGGCCTTCACAGAACCAACGTTGGTCTTGGCATCTATTGAAAGTAGAGGGGAGAGGTTCTTGAGATATCAAGGGAGTGGGGGGTTGGAAAACTCCCCCCACTCTTACAAGACCTCAAAAACCAACATTGGCACACCAAAAATACTCTTCCCCCACTTTTAAACCAACCGAACCCCTTTTAAATATTTGTACAAACTGTTCTAGGGGTCAAGAGGCCTCAAGTGCTTAGGTTTTTTTCAACGTAGAGTGGTACGTTCACGTTCTAGTATTTTTTTTTTATCTCTATGGTTGAAGAAAAGGACCTTTTTCCCATAAAAATTGAATTAGCTTTGTATTTTAACGCATTGTTGTTTATTTTTACTCTCTTGTGCTTAATTGAGAACTTAAAATTAATTAAATATTTTTTTGGGGTCATGTCATTCCTATAATTTTGCGAGAGAGAGATAAAACTAGTAGTCTGTAATACTAATTTATAGTTTCACAAACTTTTAACATACCATTGGTTAAATAAGTCAATTCGTTTATCGAATGGTTCATAATTAAGAATTGTAGGCACTCAATTAATAATTTGTGCAAAAATAATTTGCTTATTTATTGTTTTAATTGTATTCTAGGATGAGACATTGAGGCACATCTACTCATAATTAGAAGGAAACCTAACAGTTCGGGAACCTTCCTGTTGACATGTGTGGCGATCGACATAATGTCATACAAACCAGTACTGAGTATTGTTAGAGGATCGTTTGGACTGTACAGTAAACTGTTCGCAAACGATCCCTGCGCTGGTTGGAACGGTTTGGAGGACGGTACGAAACATTGTCACGAGTCGGGTTAGAACGGCTTTTATCCATTGCGCAAGCCCGTGACGCAAGCGCACTGCAAGTTGCTGCAAAATAATCTACTTACTGTTTGTCAATGGTCATCCATACTCGTGTATATAGGCTAGTTCTAACAAGGATCTTATATAAAGCGGATAGAGGGTTGCGGCAAAAAAGTGATCCCATGGAGATATGTAAAATATGAGCTCCAATGGGACAAATTACCTTCCTCTTGTTATAGGTTACCAAGAAACGTGTGGCAGGTTATCAACAATCAACAGATTGCGTTGTACTCTCCCTTGCGTTATATTCTCCCGTGCGTTGTATTTATTATTCTGTGCTGTTTGTGAGTGTTTGGGATTGATATTTGGACTATATTTAGTAGTTTGTAGTGACTTGTTTTGCATTATTTATAATTAAGAGTTAATAATCAGTTTATAACCTGATTCAAAATTAACTAGAGGTGAACCTTGAAATTATCAAAGAAGGTAATTTGTCCTAGTTCAAAGATCGTGAAGCGCAGTATGATCTTTTCTCCAATTTCTCTTATTTCTATTGGTTCTCTTTTTTGCCTTAAACCCCTTCTTAACTTTCCATCCCCTTTATATAAGATCCTTGAGTTCTAATAGAAAGTTGGTTAGGTTTTTCTCTAGAACGTGTCGCTAGACCATTTAACCATAAATTGGATGAATCAAAGTCTAAAAACCTAACAATGGTTATCTATAGCTAGCTCTAATTGCAAGTTTGATAGGTTATAATGGATGAGGATCCGCTGTAAAACTTCCATACTTCCATTTATGAATTGAATGGATCCAAACTCTGTAAAACACAAAAAGCTAATTTTTAAAAAGCTCTTTCTAAAAGCGATTCACTGCGTAATTCTTTGTTTTTATCGCTTTGCCTTTTGAAAGGCTATTCTTAAAGTTTATTTAGTAGGAATCGTTATAAAACTAAAATGCAACAGCTAAATGTCAGGTGAATCATCTGCAGGATTTTTCAGTCAGCAACTTTAGATATTTTAAACAATAATTTTCTAACTAAGACAACAAGAAAAACTAACAAGGAAGAATACGACAAGTATAATAAAAAAAGAAAGCGTTTTTTTCTGCCAGTTGGGACCTGGAGAAAAAATAGAAAATGCAAGGAGACCACCCCGAGGGGCCTTCCTCGGATAAGATATGAAAAAAACATGGAGTTTTTGGAAAACTAACGAAGGAGGTAAGGAGGGAGAGAGAGAAGGTAAGAATTTTCCTGAGTCTCACTTGGGAGCTAAGAAAGAAAAGGTAGAAAAAAGCACCTCCCTCAGGTAGGGAAAACGAAAAAGAAATCCAACCTAGGGACTTATCCACGTCCTAGAAAATAAATTGGATTGGGAGTGCGACTATAGCGCTCCACTGGAGAACTTCAGTGGTAAAAAAGTGAAACAGAGAGAGAAATAAAGAAAAGAACCGACCTAGTTTAAAAAAAGAGAAAAAGAACTACGGAACAAGACGGTAGAATACAAGAATACGTGAGGATTGACAAATACTATAAAATGGGAATCAATTAGATTTGAAAAAAAATACGAGCTAAAAGAAGAAATCGAGGGAGAAAAGATGTGTTATCTGGAATAAGAGGATTTTTTTTTTCTTAAATCACGTACAGGACATTAAAGGATGTAAAAAAAAACTTATAATACAATTTTGAAATTGAATAATATGATATGTTGAACTGATAGAAGATAAGTGAAGAAATAAGATAAATTAGATTCAAAGTCAGATAAAGTTCTTTTCGAATAAGATAGAGAAAGTGTATTAAGATAATATTATGCAAGTTATATTAAGATTCATCAGCAATGTGATAAGGTGATTTTGCACACAGCAATAAGTAATTTTGCAGTGAGCAAAATCACGGTGTTCATTGCTGATGTGTTTTGTCAGCCAAGCAAGTGTGGCGGTATGAGAGCATGCTTGTCTCTGATAAGCCCCTATAATATCTGATCTTCTTGATCTGGTATAGGTCCAGAGTTGGGTGGGCATGGTAAGGCCCCTGATGGGTCGGGCGCGACGAAACGATGCAGGACATGGCATTATGCAGCCAACATCTTTGTGACGTATTGTCTGGTGTTGGAACAGTTATTAGTATTAGTGACACGCTTGCGTGGCACATCCCTTGTTGGTCTCTCACAAACACAAATTGTGTATATTTATATTATACGCAAGTTTTACATTAACATTACTTTGGTTTTTATCTCTCGAAACGTTAAAGCTAAAAAGTTGAAATTTGAAATACTGGTACGTAACATTATTACCCACAAATTTTTGCGAACCGCAACATAATCTTAAAAATTTCTAGTCCGATTTTATTGAAATTTAAATATTAGGTCATTATTAGCCCATTGTTGGTCCCATGTAAGTTTCAACCTTATGCGCTTCTTTGTTTCTCTTCAAAATGGGCACAAACATACATTTATTTACTCTTATAACATCTTCCAAAGTACTCATTTAATTTTAATGAAATATTAGCTCGTCGAAAGAAGCCCGCAGATAGCCACAGATTAATTTCAACCCTCTGCGCTCATTAAATTTTGCTGAATTATAAACTACTAGCCGTTAAGCCCGTGGCAACGGGCAGCATAAATATGGTTAAAAAAAGAGCTAGTTATAATAAGTGTTATGCATGGACATTCATTACACAGGAATGGCGTAGTGGTAGCGTTTTCGGCTGAAGTGCAGGAAGTCACTGGTTCGATCCCAGCTTATAGCTCATCAATTTTTAACGTTATAATTCACTTAGAGGTGAGTCGTCGCCGTCGTCGGGACACTACTCGATTATATAAATGATTATTCATGTAAATAATCAAAAAAATGTTGACAGATTTAAATTACGTGGGAAAAATGAAATAAATTAGATAATAATAAGTTTTACAAGCATAAAATCATTAAATATTACGAAATAGGACGCGAGGAACCTATTTGCCACACTAATTGACAGAGTATTTTTAAGATAATTTATTTAACAAGTTGAATGGAGTGGAAGAATAAATATGAATTTAGTGCACTAACCGAGATCTCATCCTAATAAATTTATGATTTCTGATAGAATAATGTATGATTGTGATTGTGATACTGTAACAATATCAGAAGAAGAACGTATAATTGGTTTATATTCAAATTTTACTCGAAAATATTTCTAGAAGATTTAAATATTTGATTTATTGATTTAACAAAGAAAGTAAGTAATTCTAAATCTCAAGGGGTAAAAAGTTCTTTATTTAGATTTACATACCCTTCTAAGATCTTTATTTAGATTTACATAACCCTCTACTTGTTTTTCTTTCACTTAACCTAATATTGGATGTTTGAAAGAGACACCGTCTTATGTATTAATTAAAAGACGCGGGAATTGTTCTGGAAAAAAGGGCGGGGGGATTGGAAAGACGAGAAAGGGGTGTTAAATTCCCGCCAGTTTTTCTATTTACCTTCCTTTTCCCGCGTTTAAGGCTTAAACTAAGGAAAAATGCCGCGTTGCTAATCCGTTTAGAGACAAGGAATTAACCTTGTTAGCGCCAAGCCAAGACTGTGAACTTCTCAGGGAATAGAAAACTTTCTATAAGAAACACTGGGAAAATACGAGGGAAATCCGTGTTGAGTGTTGATTGTATTTTTTTTTGTAAACAAAAGTTTTTATTTAAGGTTTCATTTTTGAAAAAAAAAAAAAAAAAAAAAAAAAAAAAAAAAAAAAANGCTTAAAAAATTGTAAGATTAAAGTTTAATAGTGAGTCAAGACTTACCCTGCCTGACTAAGTTCCACTAGGTCTAGTCCATCCAGTACAAGTAAATGATGTTATTCTTATTTATTCCCCTCTCTATCATCTGCCCCTCAAAACCTCAAACATTTAAATCTATTTTTATAGATGAATGTGATCCCTAAAATTTATTCTAATATCTTACGGTTGTGGGTCAATAGGGATTTAAAAAATGTTTTCCTGATCACTCTTCTATCTCATTCTGCTATATTTCGACCTTAAAAGGTCATTCTCAAGCATCTACAACAATGAAAATATGATCAACATATACTTCTAATACAATTGAACACAAATTGAAAAAATTATAAAGGTATTTGGAAAAAAGTTCTTTACCTGAATACTAATTTGATCTTGTCTGGTTTTTTTCCAGAACAGTCATAATCATATTAATAATATATAAAATCATTAACCCAGTGTAACACACTGCTTGTCAAAAAACCCCTCAGAACTCGACCTAGAACATATATTCAATATTTTTAAGTCTATTTAACTCTTTAATTTCTAATATCTGTAAACCCAAGCTATACAGTTGTTACTTACATTTTACATTAATCAAGTTCCAACAATAAATAATTAAATTAACTAACACACTAAACATAAAGGAATTTATCACATTTTGACTAATTGTTCATTCACAGCCTTGTAAACTTTTAAAAAAACAACAAAATTAACAAAACTCTTACATATAAAACTAAAATCTTAACATCATTTGATAACAAAGATAACAACAAAATTTTAAGTGATATTTTTTAAAAAAACCCAGATTAATTTAACAAAGTGACTGCCTGTATTGCACATTTTCTAAAATTATAATTTGCTGTTTGTTTAATTAAAGTAACTGTTTTTTTTTCAGCATTTATTATTAAAATGCAACAATTCTAGATAAAGTAAGGTGCACACCTCGTGCGAAAACTGCATTTTGCTTTGCTCGTGTGGTTTTACTACCCCCGCTGTCGCTCGGGTGCAAACTCCACACTCGCATGCAAAATGCTACTCTCCGCACTAGACGCTTAATGTACTATAACTATATCATAATGAGTTAATGCTTAAAGAGGATGATTGTTGTAGTAAGGGAACAGGACTATTCCTTAACCCTAACGCCCCGGCCTACTTAATTAAAATTAACTGAATTATAAAATTATCACTTCACTACACAAAAATCTCTGCTTGAAATTTTTCATGCATGTTTCAATTGAGCATTAGATGATTTTTAAGTGAAGTTTTATTAAAATTGATACGTTGGAACGTCAGATATTGGTGCAAAATGTTGTTTTCTCTATTTTAGACGTAGGTCCGTTAAACTGTATCACTTCACTACACAAAAACTTATGCTTGAAATTTTAAATGCATGTTTCAATAGAGCATTCTAGATTATTCAAGTGAAGTTTTATTAAAATTGATACCTTGTATGTTCAGATATTGGTGAAAACATCGCGTTCTCTATTTTAAACGTTTAAGACCGCTTTAATAGTTTTAATGATCTTTATCGTTTCATATCCTTGTCGCNATTCAAAATCCTGTGCTCTCATTGGCTTCTTGTCTATTTTCCCGCGCTGTCAAAAAAACAATTATAATTGTAAGAAGAGTATAGTTTGGTTATATAAGCCTTGATGTGAGGAAGCTATGTATCACAATAATTGGCAGTCTATCTCCTTGTTTAATTTTAAGAAATAAACTGATATACTTTACTTTCAAGATTTCACTATAAGATAAGCCTGCAAAGCTATTTCAAGATCTACATTTGATTATCAAATGGTTTCTTCAACTTGTAAAACCCAATAACATAAAACAAAGTTAACCATCTATCGATGGAAAACTAGTCGGTTGAAGCATTAAAAACTATCGCTTCATAGCAATTTAATAGTAAGTATCAGGTGTATTTGAAAAGCAGGGATGGTAAAAAGAGGGAATATTCCCCTTTAGCAGAAGAGAACAGCGTAAAGAGAAAAATAAGGGGTGCGATGAATGGAATACAGCGTATAAAACCCGCAATACATCTATGCAAGCCTTTAGCCTACTCTTACAAAGATAAGGGAAATAAAACGACGCGTTTCCTTCCTCACCCCCTCCCCTAACACACAACTTTCAACCCTCGCATCTTTGTAACCTCCCCTCTACGTTTTTACTCTTATCTATATTCCCCTCTTTCATTTCTTTCATTTCTCTTTATTTATTTTCTTTTATATAAGTAAAAAAACGCGCGTATAAAATAAAAAAAAAATAAAAAAAATCAATAACACAAAAAATACAGTATATTTGATTTGTTTTTTCACTTTCTCATAATCATGATGAAATGGAAAAATGTTTTTAATATAGTATACGGTGTGTCCCCAGATCGACGCATGAAAAGGTTGAAAAATACTAAAATGTTTTTGAATTGAAATGTCATCTTCTGTGAATCAGCACTGCTTGAATGGAAAGTAATTTATGTCATCATTTTAGTTTTGAAAATATCAAGTATGTCTTGGAATTTCACAAAAAAAATAGACTGCCAAATGGTGTGGCATATAGCTTCCTCGCATCCTACCTACGTACTTTATTGATTTTATGCTTTTGCAAGCCATTATTGTCTAATTTAAATTGGTTTCATTGTTTCCCCTGTTTTTTTTTTTTTTTTGCAATGTGTCAAAATTGTTTTGATTTATTACACGAATTAAAGCATCAATTTTGCAAAAGTTAAAATCGCAGAAGGTTCCAATTAATCTGTAGCTATCTGCGGGTTACTTTCGATAAACTATATAAGTTTCATTTAAGTCAGATAAGTACTTTTTGAAGCTATATGTGGCTATAAATGTATGTTTGTGCGCAATTGGAAGATAAACAAATGAGCGTAGAAGGTTGCAACTTATATGGGACCAACAATGAGCTATAGATAGTTATACTCCAAATTTCATTAAAATTGGAGGAGTAGTTTTTAAGATATGGTATGGTTCTCGAATTTTTTAATAAAGTTGGAAATGGGTGCAAAAGATTGAAATTAATGAACTTACTTACTTAATCCTAATACTTATCTACCAGCTGATGTAGAGAAGTGGCAAATAGCTTTGCAGGCTGCACGTCTTGAGCCAGCAAGACTGCTTGGCTCCAAGTACAGCTTCTTTGTCTCAGACTGGTTGTAATATTGTCTGACCATGTTGTTCTTCTTCTTCCCAGGGGTCTTCCTCCTTCTGGTCTCGCTTCTAGTGCCTGCCGAGGGTACCTATTTTCGGACATTTTTTGGGCGTGTCCAAACCATCTCAGTTGCGAGTATGTTGCAATGGCTGAATTTGAAGATAGGAAAGCATTTTGTGTGTTGGATTATCACATTAACACCATTAAATATCCCCTGCGATTTTTTCTTTGCAAAACGTAGAAAGGCAAACTCTAACGAGTCTGACACACAAGTTAGTTTACAACGCAGAAAGCTTGATAAAGGAAAACTTCAGGTTTGTTCCAACCCCTCTATTTGTACCGGCCTTTGTATAGTTCGGAAACCGCTTAGGGCAGGTTTTATACGCATGCACTAATAATATACTGTAATAAAATCTTGTCATTCAAACCAGTACTTGGCAATGTCAGAGGATTATTTCACTAATTATCCCTGCGTGTGTTGAAGCAGTTAGGAGGACGGAACAAAGTACCGTCAAAAGACGGGTTGGAACGGCTTTTATCCATTCATCCCATCCACGCAGAAAGCTAAAGGTCAACCAAGAAGTCATGAACACGGGATAAACTGAAAGCTCAGCTTCGTTTAAAGTCGTAACCTACGAGTATTGTCGAAGTCAGTACAGTCGGGTGCTAAGACAATACCCATTTCTAGTTTGTATGACATGCGCAGTTATGTCAAATCTCACAAATAACAACAGTAAAGTTTCCAATCTGTTAGGTTTCCTGTTTTGTTTGTTTTTATACAGTACAAATTATAGTCACAATTGTCCTAAACGATTTTTGTACGATCCACAAATCCGCGGGTAGATGCAAATGCAAAGGACGCTAAAAATAACAGGGTTGGAACAAACCTAATACATATATATTCGTTATTATAGAATATTATTATGAATAATCAATAAATAAGAATATAATATTGTCTTATATTATAAGTGATTTCTTATCAGTTACAATGTTAACTGTTGCAAAAAATTTAGAAGTTATCAAAAATAGAATTATTAATAACATAAGAACAACACTGTGTTTTTTTACTGTGGTCTATTTTATTAAAAACTGACTATGCATGACACCAAAACAACGAAACTAGCGCACTCCTCGGATTTCCATGACTTCTTGGTCGACCTTTAGTTTGGCAAAGGCANACCATTAGATTATGTAAATAAGGATCCTTAGAACGAAACCGGTCAATTGTTTTGATTGTAACCAGTGTGTTTAAAAAATATGATTGGTTATTGAACAACACCTCCCTCATGATAAGTCGCTGTCACACACTGGAGAGAAATAAACGCTCTTTTTTACTAACCCTAAATTCTCAGCTGTGTTTACTTTTTCTATGCTTTCTATGTTTTCTATGCTTTCTATGTTTTCTATGATTTCTATGTTTTCTATGTTTTCTATGTTTTCTATGCTTTCTATGCTTTCTATGTTTTCTATGGTTTCTATGTTTTCTATGTGTTCTATGTTTTTTATGTTTTCTATGTTTTTCTATGTAGTAAAAAAAGGATTTTTAGGGGTACAGATTGTCGTGGTTGATTTGAAAGCTTTAGTAGAAGCGATGTGTCTTTCTGTCAGGTTGAATTGTTGAAGGTATGTTTATAGGGATAGACTCAAGGGTTTATTTCGGATGTATAAGGGACAGAGGAAGGTCTAAACAGGGGAAGGTCTAAACCATATTCTCAAGCTAAAGGTTTTTTTACTGTCTCCACCACTGATCCCATAAAACGTCTAAACACCATCTTTTCACAAATCCTTAAAAAATCTTCTGTCTTTTCGTCCTTTTTACCTTTTGGAAAAAATGCTTGACATAAGTTGTCCACAATTCGAAAAATCTCTGTTTGTTTCATTGGATCATATATTGAATGGTATATTTAAATGATATGTATTTTAAATATTGAATATAAAATAAGGTAACCGATACTTAATCACCTTATTGCTTCCGAGCTTACCGAAGGTAACGGAAGCTATGTGATCGTTCCGAAGAACGAAAAAATTTCAGGTCTCCGATTTCAAAAATTCCAAGACAGAAATCCGTTTCAGACATCAGGGATCATTTTTGGTTCCGTGTCTGTCTGTCGGTCTGTCGGTCGGTCTGTCGGTGGTCTATCGACATCCAAGAAAGTTAAAATTTAAAACAGATAATGGGAATAACTCCACAAACGTGCTTTCAACAGAATTCAATATTTATCAAAAGAGAAAGAGTGAAGGTTTCGCATGCTCAGGTTATAAACTCGAGGTTATTGTGTTCGGAATAAAAGCGGAACGCTTGATTATTGTGATTCCCCCAGGGGGGACTGTCTCCGGCCACTGTATCTGGCCAGGATCCGAGTTCCGAGTTAGATATCATTTATCGCCTAAATATCATTAAATATTAAATACCTAATCGAGTAGCTTAGAATAATATATAGAAGGAGCATAGAATCGGAATCCCATGCAATTAAATTACTGATACGAGACTGAATTTTATTTAATCTTCTTTCTTTCTTCACAAAATAATTTTGCCTTATCTGAAATAACCCAAACCAATTGGCTCGGGTTATTTGGCTCCCAAGAAAATTCTGGGTTTTTTTTCAAAACAATTTCCTCTCAATTTCCTCAATACTCATAGTATAAGGCTTACTTCAGTGGCGTAACTATGGGCCTGAACGGGCCTGTATTGCGGGCGGGCCCCCGGGGCCAGGGGGGCCCCAAAACCATTGTCGATGGGGGCCCC
>KZ651507.1:273369-293545 GCA_001010745.2 Gerris buenoi
CCCCCCCTAAAGCTGACTCTGTCTCCCCTATCTCTTATCTTTTAAAACATTAACAGAGAACCTAACAATGAAACACTTTAGAATTAACAATAAATAAATTGAAGAATTAACAAATAAATAAATAGTACGGGCGGATATAAACTCCACTCGTAACACTATGATACATATTAATTTGAATATAAAATATTAAAATTAAAAAAAGAAAATTACAAATTCACTACTTTAAAATAAATGCCTATAGCAATTATTATTGAAGAACAGATTAATAAATAAAAGTAGGTTTGTGATTTATATGATTTTAATTGTACTCCTCTTTTGTCCAGTTCATCTTCTATAAAATGTTTAAAACGTGCATATGACAGTTCTAAATCGTCATTAACAATGATACAGTTGAAGTTTCCCAGTATATTCCCATATTCCATTTCCACGACAGCTCTATCGAGACGTTTCTTCAAACTTTCTTCTGTTTCTGTACCGCGGTTTCTCAGTTGTCTCTCGAGTTCTTCTAAACTTGGTGGTTTAACGAAAATGAAAATCAAATCTAAATTCTTCTGTTTCAATTGTTTAACACCTTGGATATTAATGTCTAAAACACAGATTTTACCTTGTTCTTGGACATATTTAACTGATTCCAAACTAGTTTTACTGCGGTAGAAGTTACCGCAGTATGCAGTCGATTCTAGAAATTTGTCTTCTTCCATCATTTTCTTGACAATTTCACTCTCGGAGAAATAATAGTGAACTCCTTCTTCTTCACCTTCTCTTGGTTGACGAGTTGTGTGTGAGACGGAAAATCCAAATTTGTTTGGGAATTCGGCGAAAAGACGAGTTAGGAAAGTGGATTTTCCACTGCCTGAAGGTCCACAGACAATCAAAAGGGGTTTGTCTCTCATTTTTGGTTGAGCTCAATCGGATAACCTGTAACAATAAATATCCTCATAATATTTTTTATCTACGACTTCATTGTAAGTAGTAGACTTGCATTGTACTTTACTTGCTAATAACAGGGCGGGAAGTGTTACTTCCCTCCCATGGGAGTGAAAAAACAATCATACCAACTTTAAAGGTATTTTTTTAGTATTATGTTGGTAGAAAAGTTTTTCAGCTGTTTAGCTAATGTTTCGGGAAGGTTACTTTAGGTTATCATACAAATTGTTTTTGCACTAGTCGTAGATAAAATTTAATACGCTACATGGATAGAAGTATTTCTGCTCTCGGGATTATCTCCGTCGACTATGCCTCGGGGGGGGGGGGGTAATACTACAGCTATCTCCCTCGGCCATAAGGCCTCGGGAGCTAATGAAGTTTTCAAAACTTCATTAGCTCCCGAGGCCGGCGGAGCCTCAGGAGAAAACTTAACCTCGAGCAGGAAAACATACTTCTCTCACTTGTAGCGTAAATAATTTTTTTTTTTTAAATTTCGGGGGGGGGGTTTACTTCGTTCCGAAGATGCAGGCCACTTAGGTGGGCACAGTAAACAAACCGGGTTAGGGACCGAATATCTTCACACACCCGTGTGAAGATATAGTCGTTAACCCCCTCCTAGTTGTATAACAACCAAGGGTGTCATTCATCATCATGGTTTCCTGGTCGAAACCTGGTGGCGCCACTCTTTCGAGGAGCTTCCCATTTTGTTTAAAGTTTATTTTGCCGTTAATGTAATGTGTGCTTATATCTTTTACAGTGTAATTTAATACACTTATAGTAAAATATCCTTATTAACTGCTATATTGCATTATTCTCACAACCTCTTAATCACAAAATTTTAAGGAATGTTATACTATGTAATTACTCTGTACTCCGGTGTCCCCAGACGCAAAAGGTTGGTAACCACTGGTTTAAACAACGCTGGGTGGACATTGAGTGGGGAATCGAGCCCGAGTCCAGGCACTCGAGCCCGAATCCGGGCACTCAAACCCGGAGCTGTGGTCAGAAGCGGTCACCCATCCATATTCTGATCCTGCCCGAAGCTGTTTAACTTCCGTTATCAAAGGCAAGCGCTCTAGCCTCTGAGTCACACAGGCCCCCATAATATTTAGTTGTTTTGAAGAATAATAATAAATTGAATTCGAATGCTTCTACTACTTGGTCGGATGGTCGGCCTAGACCGGATTTTTTACAGATGGAATTGAAAACGCCGTTCAATTACTTTCCGTAAGAAATTGTTTAAAGTGAAAACCTCCCCGCATTTAAAATAATAAATGTTGCAGTTTTAAGTTCCGTGACTAAACTGCCGCCTTTAGACGCATACTGGAATTGAAATCAATGTATCAAAACACATAATTTCTGTTGTAACTGTGAAAAAAAATCACTGAAAACTGTGAAATACAGAAAAACCGTGAAAAAGACTGTGAAACAGAAAAACTGTGAAAAACACTGTGAAATACAGAAAAACTGTGAAAACACTGTGAAATACAGANTGGAGAGAGGCCGGGTTCGATTCCCCGCTGAGGAGAAGTTATTTCTGTGACAATTTTTGATAAAATGTTTAATAATAATTAAATGTACCTACCTACGAAAGCTGAAAACTTATAAATGAAAATTTTCGGATTAATAGTATTAAAGAAAGCAAAATTCCTTTAATTTTTAAGTAAGTTGTGTTCGATTACCAGTGGAACCTCATTCACATAACACAAACATAAAATAGAGAGAATAAAATATGTAACTAGAAAAAATTATTGTACAATTTATAAAAATTAACACGATTAACCCACCTTAATCGTCAAAACTATACGTGAAACGGGATAATGCAAAATATCAGTTTTTATTCGTAAAAAATACTGTTAAAAGTTAGTTACAATATCAGATAACTAAAACTTANATTTTTTGCTCGGATCATTAGTTTGCCATCCGTGGAGAGCCCTGAACATGCTAAAATTGAAACTTTAAGTCCATTTTACAGCTATACTAATGGATTTAGGAAAATAATTCAAGATAAAAAAAGTTCTTATTTTTTGGAGCAAAATTCAAATCCATTCTTAAAAACATGCATTATTAATTTTTTTTTTTTTGAGCCCTGCTGAAGACTTTTTTTTTAGGCCAAAAAAATGTACTTATAAGATGAATCTTAGATTGGATTCCGTTTCTATGACTAAAAATAAGAACTTTTTGTATCTTGAATTATTTTCCTAAATCCATTAGGTTAGCTGTAAAATGGAAAACCGAATCTTTCTATCTATCATGGTTTCGACGATATTTCGCTGTTCCATATTAACTGGGACACCCTGTATACAGTCCAGGAGAAAGAATGCAAAAAAAGTTTCTGACAAATATCAAGTTAGAATTTTGTGAATAAGTAACTCTTCTTGTGCCTTTTAAGAATATGTGGTCAGCTAAGTTCGTCTGCGGGACATAGATTGTTATAATTATTCTCAGAAACCGTTCACATAGCTTTCGTTACCTTAAGTAAGCTCGGAAGCAAAAATGAAAGTAAATTAGTACCAGATATTTTATTTTGTTTTTTACCTCAAAGCTATGATCCAATTAAAAAAAATATATATATTTCATATAATAAAAAACTTTTTCTCACAGGCTGGCCACAGGCCAGTCGAGGTGGGCAAGAATTATAAATAGGGTAATTCATAGTATGTACATCTATTATGTTAAATATTTTATTTTATAATACATAAGTACCATTTGTTTTAAACAACTGTCTCAATCTGTACTTACATACATTTTATTAATTTTTTTCTTATTTTAGTATTTATCTTTTCTGTAAACTCACACTTATATAAATATCACACGTAAATCTTACATTCATTCTAACACATAAATAACCTACTTATTATTCTATCGTGTTTTAGAATTAAGAGATTAACAAAATTTTAGTGTGTGTGCATGTGAGTAATAAGAGGTCCATCCCCCTCCCATAAAATTTCGGATGGGGCTTGAAAAGTAGAAATGAGGGGTAGGAAAATGTCGTGGGGTCTCGGTCCCCCCTAGCTGAAGCCATTAAGTGGACCACAGGGGATTAGCTTTGTGCTTTAAAGGGGGGTAGGGGGCTTGGCACTGGAGATCTACAATTAGAAATAACGACTCCCGGGGTTCTGTTTGGGGAAATTAAATTGGGCGGGGTTATGTAGAAGTGGGGATTGGCAAACCTTGCGGCCTTTGTGGTAGCGAAGCAATAATACCGCTGTTAGAGCTAACCTACAGTTCTGTACTTTACGGAAATACTATTTCCTTCATGTTTTTAGCACCTTNGTTAGTGGGAGTCGGGAAAACTACGCTAATGTAATAAATTAATATAATTAGATGAACAACAAGACAAATAAGTTAACATGACTAATTAAACTAACTGGTAACCTAACCTGACTAACTGCTTCATACTTTGGAGATCCACTATTAATGTATTGATCGAAAACCTGGTGAGTACAGTGGTTGTGGCGGGTGGTGATGGTTAGCGGTGGCGTGGTGGAGAGCTGATGGGCTGTACGCAGGATGTCCCTCGAGGGGTCCTCCTCAGAACCTGGGTTGTTGTAGCCGACTAGCTGGTCCCGAATCCCCTTAAGTCCTGGCCTTGCAGATCTGGGCCGTGCTTCCTGTTCTGAACGACACTTATATGGGTGATTCGGACCTTAAAATCCGACTAGGAATCGAACCACTTTTCGTGTACTCTACACTGATACTCACACCACTCTAACAACCTGCCTCACCAAAGCGCAGAGACCAACTAAAGGAGAGTCTACCAATCAGTTCGACCCTTGAACCACAGTGGCCAGCAGACCTTCTACATATTATGTTGAACCAGGCCATTGTTTTGGGTCAAGAGTCGACCTAAAGACTTCTCTGTCTCCCCTATCTCTTATCTTTTAAAACATTAACAGAGAACCTAACAATGAAACACTTTAGAATTAACAATAAATAAATTGAAGAATTAACAAATAAATAAATAGTACGGGCGGATATAAACTCCACTCGTAACACTATGATACATATTAATTTGAATATAAAATATTAAAATTAAAAAAAGAAAATTACAAATTCACTACTTTAAAATAAATGCCTATAGCAATTATTATTGAAGAACAGATTAATAAATAAAAGTAGGTTTGTGATTTATATGATTTTAATTGTACTCCTCTTTTGTCCAGTTCATCTTCTATAAAATGTTTAAAACGTGCATATGACAGTTCTAAATCGTCATTAACAATGATACAGTTGAAGTTTCCCAGTATATTCCCATATTCCATTTCCACGACAGCTCTATCGAGACGTTTCTTCAAACTTTCTTCTGTTTCTGTACCGCGGTTTCTCAGTCGTCTCTCGAGTTCTTCTAAACTTGGTGGTAACGAAAATGAAAATCAAATCTAAATTCTTCTGTTTCAATTGTTTAACACCTTGGATATTAATGTCTAAAACACAGATTTTACCTTGTTCTTGGACATATTTAACTGATTCCAAACTAGTTTTACTGCGGTAGAAGTTACCGCAGTATGCAGTCGATTCTAGAAATTTGTCTTCTTCCATCATTTTCTTGACAATTTCACTCTCGGAGAAATAATAGTGAACTCCTTCTTCTTCACCTTCTCTTGGTTGACGAGTTGTGTGTGAGACGGAAAATCCAAATTTGTTTGGGAATTCGGCGAAAAGACGAGTTAGGAAAGTGGATTTTCCACTGCCTGAAGGTCCACAGACAATCAAAAGGGGTTTGTCTCTCATTTTTGGTTGAGCTCAATCGGATAACCTGAACCAATAAATATCCTCATAATATTTTTTATCTACGACTTCATTGTAAGTAGTAGACTTGCATTGTACTTTACTTGCTAATAACAGGGCGGGAAGTGTTACTTCCCTCCCATGGGAGTGAAAAAACAATCATACCAACTTTAAAGGTATTTTTTTAGTATTATGTTGGTAGAAAAGTTTTTCAGCTGTTTAGCTAATGTTTCGGGAAGGTTACTTTAGGTTATCATACAAATTGTTTTTGCACTAGTCGTAGATAAAATTTAATACGCTACATGGATAGAAGTATTTCTGCTCTCGGGATTATCTCCGTCGACTATGCCTCTAATGTTTAATTTTTCTNCCTCAAGCTAAATAAGGAACTGATGGTGTTTCGAAACCAAATTGGCATTTCTTAAAATTGTTACTTCACTTTGTAAAAATACAGAAGGGAGTAACAATCCAAAGAAGGTGTACGGAATGTTCTTCTTCAGACTGTTACTCCCCTTACAAAAACCGGAGGGGAGTAACAATCTAAAGAAGGTGTACGGAATGTTCTTCTTTAAACTTTTACTCCCCTTATAGAAACAGAAATCTTATATTCATAGTCCCAAAGTACATTGGACTAAACATCTCTTTGTTTTAATTGTTATTTAGCCATAGTCATTTACATTCTAAAGAATCAATAGGGAGTAACAATCTAAAGAAGTACCGATTTATTGTTGGAAACAAGTCGAATAATTTTCAAATAAACTTTTTAATTTCTTTAAAATTCGTACAATATAAGTCGTAATTTATGTAACATATAATCGAGAATCCCTCGTAAACAGTTAAACCAGGGAAGGTAAAACTAGTCAGGTTATCTTTTTNGAGTAATAAGAGGTCCATCCCCCTCCCATAAAATTTCGGATGGGGCTTGAAAAGTAGAAATGAGGGGTAGGAAAATGTCGTGGGGTCTCGGTCCCCCCTAGCTGAAGCCATTAAGTGGACCACAGGGGATTAGCTTTGTGCTTTAAAGGGGGGTAGGGGGCTTGGCACTGGAGATCTACAATTAGAAATAACGACTCCCGGGGTTCTGTTTGGGGAAATTAAATTGGGCGGGGTTATGTAGAAGTGGGGATTGGCAAACCTTGCGGCCTTTGTGGTAGCGAAGCAATAATACCGCTGTTAGAGCTAACCTACAGTTCTGTACTTTACGGAAATACTATTTCCTTCATGTTTTTAGCACCTTTTTTTTAACAAAATACTTTTATTTTATAGTTTTAAGAACACGTTCTTTCTTTTAATTTAATAAAAAGAATTAAAAAAAATATATATATAAATATATTGTTTTATGGGTTTATAACTTTCATATTTAATTTTTAACACATTTCCGGGTAGTTTTGATAATATAAATGTATTTAAAAAATAAATATTTAACAAAATTTAAAAAAAACAACAAACAAACAAACAACTTAATGCATATTTTTACAAATTAACTTGTTGTATGGTTCAATATGTCCTCCTTGTTTATTTACGACAGCCTGCACTCTCTTTATGCAGTAGTATAATGACACCAGTAATAGTTAATCGACGCATCATCATCCCAGGCACGAAGAATCTGATTTCAAAGTTCATCAACGTTGTTTATTCTGCCTCCCAGGTACTCTCTTTGTTCTAACCAACCCGAGACAGAGCAATCAATTGGATTTGGTTTTTGATTTAGTTGGATTACTGTTGGGCGGCAACATGTCTGGCAGAATAAAGAGTGGGCAATTGTCTTGTAAATATTGAATTGTTTGCAAGGAGCGATGGGGCGGTGCACTATCTTGCATAAGCGTGTAATTTGGCATGTGATCTTCAATTTCAGGCAACGTTGTGCTTAACACATCTTTAGCCTTTGTTATAACACTGAAGGACTCACTCTCACTTACCTAGAAAAAAAACCCACTTCACCATATTGTTAAATCGTTATTTATTCTATTAAAACTATAACACCTGACAACGATTACTACGTGGAAAACGATTTTTTTAAGACCCTAATTCAAACCACCATTGCATGGCTTTCACTCAATAGTTTGTAAAGTTATAGATTTGAATTTTAAAATAGAAGAATTTTTTTTCAGACCTCGCCAACCCTATATCTCTATATATTACAGAAACTGAGATATGTGTTCGAAAAAGTGCAGTTTTTTGGCCTACCCTTTATATAAAAATGCATATTATGACAAAGTTAAAAACAAAAGTTCTTAAATATTATTTTTTAAATTAAGCTACACAATTTCCGTGTTTCCCAATTATTTCTAGTATTCTATTACCTTTTTACATTATCTTTATCCTGGGTTATTTTTTAATCCGGTGTTAAATGATTAAATAGGATGGTTAGAGGTGAAAGGAGTTTAACGGATGAGGGAATAAGTCGATGATAGATGGACTTTATAACTTGGTATGATAAAATGAAGCATGCCTTTAGTCAAGATGGTTCGAAGCCCCCTGTAAGTCCCTTGATGATTAATGATGATAAATGGACTTTAACATAGGACTTTAACTACTTCAAATCTGTCACCTGTTTCCTCTTTTAAAAACATTTTTCCTTTTTTTTGAGGTATCCATTTTTTATGAGGTTTCATTTTTTTTTGAGGTTTTTTTTGAGGTTTCATTCATTTTTTTTGAGGTATCCATTTTTTATGAGGTATCCATTTTTATTCTCTTGTAAACTAAGTATGCTATTGACNGACTAAACATCTCTTTGTTTTAATTGTTATTTAGCCATAGTCATTTACATTCTAAAGAATCAATAGGGAGTAACAATCTAAAGAAGTACCGATTTATTGTTGGAAACAAGTCGAATAATTTTCAAATGAACTTTTTAATTTCTTTAAAATTCGTACAATATAAGTCGTAATTTATGTAACATATAATCGAGAATCCCTCGTAAACAGTTAAACCAGGGAAGGTAAAACTAGTCAGGTTATCTTTTTTAAGAAAGTAAACAAGACCACGTGGAGCCTAACAATATAAACTTCTAGGCCGATTTCGAAAAAATTGTAAATACCAGGTCAGATAAATCATGCCCTGAGATGGAAACTAGAATAGAATTCTAATGCTGTCCCCAAAGACTGTTTAAACAATTATTCCTCAAAAACAGTGAGGACGATTTTGATTTTATAAAAAAAATAAATAAAATAAATCTAAAATAAAATAGAAATAGATCTTCATTCAGATCGATCGACCCTTGTTACAAAATACTAAAATTGTAGAGAAAAACCATTGGTCTGAAGGAAATGGATTTTCCCGAAACGTCCCGTTGGTAAATTTATCCAGAAGCTTATAGATACTTGACAGAAGCTACCCCTAAAGTATAAAGGTAAAACTCCAAAGATAAAAGGCATTTTCTTTCAAAACAAACATCTGCCATAAAAGATAAGCAGATGCAACAAGTCCAAAAGGTAAAACTAATCGGCTATATTTCGACCATACCTGGTCATCATCAGGCCTTAGATTAAGATCGAGGTATCCATTTTTATTCTCTTGTAAACTAAGTATGCTATTGACCGGTCAGATGGTCAAATTTCAAAACTTTTTGACATTTTCTACTCTTTCATATACGTATGAGTACGTAGTAGCATTTAGTGTAAAGATAATTTGTTAGAGCACAAAAAAATAGATTTTTAATTTTAATAGATTCATTGTGAACTTCTTTAGATTGCTAATCCCCTTATAAGTAAAACAGAGAGGAGTAACAATCCAAAGAAAATTCAAGGAATGTTCTTCTTTAGACTGTTACTCCCCTTATAAATAAAAACAAAGGGAAGTAAAAATCTGTTACTCAAAAAGAAGGTGTACGTAATGTTCTTCTTTAGATTGTTACTCCTCTTATAAATAAAACCAGAGGGAAGTAACAATCTAAAGAAGGTGTAAGGATTGTTCTTCATTAGATTGTTACTCCTCTTATAAATAAAACCAGAGGAAAGTAACAATNAAAAAAAAAAAAAGTGAAATACAGGCCCTTGAGCCCCTTTAGGCGAGTATATAGAATCACTTTAGTAGCTGTAAAACACAGAATCACTAAAACACTTTAAAATTAATAGTTATTTATGTAACTAGGCAGCAAAATGGAATTTTACTGACGAGTGATTTGATTAGCCTCCGAGCCGAAGGGGCGAGGGCAGGCTAAGATAATTAACTCCCGAGGCGAAGCCGAGGTAGGTAATTCACTTATTTGACTGCCGAGGCAAGTAATAAATAAACGAGACAGAAATGTTTCCCTTGCTGCCTTGTTGCATACAATATTTTATCTACATCTACAGGCGGCAGAAAAATGAAACTGCTAAAATACGATCTTTATTAATATAACATAGTTAATTACTGTCATATTAATAAGATTATAACATATGTATGAACTAAAATTAATGTTTATAAAGATAAAATAAGAAAGCAAATAACAAATAAGAAGCAATAACGATAAGTGAATATAGCAATAGCAAACTGAATCTATAGCAGCAAAATACAAAACACACGTTTATAACACACAAAACTTCTGAATGAATAATGCAAGCAATATAAAATATTAATTTCTTTATTAACAAATTACTATTAAAGATATCTTCTATTGCTTATAAGGAAAGAAATAATTAAGATAAATCAAGAATAGTAGGAGAAAGTCTAATGATTAGACTCTCCTAATCTAGAATGACTTCAATAATAATGGACGTTGAGATAGTCTAATGATTAGACTATCCTAATCTAGAATGACGTCAATAATAATGGATGTTGAGATGGTCTAATCATTAGACTAGCCTAATCTAGAATGACTTTAATAATAATGGATGTTGAGATAGTCTAATCATTAGACTATCCTAATCTAGAATGACTTCAATAATAATGGATGTTGAGATAGTCTAATCATTAGACTATCCTAATCTAGAATGACTTCAATAATAATGGATGTTGAGATAGTCTAATCATTAGACTNTTGGTTGTACATATAGTAATTTTTTTAAACATTAAATTTATTAAAATCATCACAATTTTTATTGGTTCGTCACTACTACGTCATTTTTTATTAAAAGTCATCAATAAATTAATATATAACAACTGTTTAAAAATTAAAACCTTAACACGTAAATTAAAATCATGGTATAAACATGACATATGGAAGTTACCATATGTCAATAAGGAGTTAGAAGAGCCATAGTGACTAAATCGTTAGTTCCGCAACACCCTACACCTTGAAGCACGAGATGATTAGATGTGCCATAGTGACTAAATCGTTAGTACCGCAACACCCTACACCTTGAAGCACGAGATGATTAGANTAATTTAGAATGACTTTAATAATAATGGATGTTGGATGTTAACATGACGCTGCAGTGTGGCCAGTGACTCGGTTTTTCTTTATTAAAGATTTACTCTTCATTGAACTTATTTAACAGAATTAACAAATATAAACCGATAATTTTAAAATTAAGACGTTTATTTATTAAATACTACTTATTCAACTATAATATTATGAAATGTTATAAGATAGAAATAATAGTACAAACTGATATTGCCAACCTTATAAAAGTAAAAATTTTGATGCCTAGGCAGTAAAATTTCCNTTTCAAAACAAACATCTGCCATAAAAGATAAGCAGATGCAACAAGTCCAAAAGGTAAAACTAATCGCCTATATTTTGACCATACCTGGTCATCATCAGGCCTTAGATTGAGATCTTGGTTGTACATATAGTAATTTTTTTTAAACATTAAATTTATTAAAATCATCACAATTTTTATTGGTTCGTCACTACTACGTCATTTTTTATTAAAAATCATCAGTAAATTAATATATAACAACTGTTTAAAAATTAAAACCTTAACACGTAAATTAAAAACATGGTATAAACATGACATATGGAAGTTACCATATGTCAATAAGGAGTTAGAAGAGCCATAGTGACTAAATCGTTAGTTCCGCAACACCCTACACCTTGAAGCACGAGATGATTAGATGTGCCATAGTGACTAAATCGTTAGTACCGCAACACCCTACACCTTGAAGCACGAGATGATTAGATGTGCCATAGTGACTAAATCGTTAGTACCGCAACACCCTACACCTTGAAGCACGAGATGATTAGATGTGCCATAGTGACTAAATCGTTAGTACCGCAACACCCTACACCTTGAAGCACGAGATGATTAGATGTGCCATAGTGACTAAATCGTTAGTTCCGCAACACCCTACACCTTGAAGCACGAGATGATTAGATGTGCCATAGTGACTAAATCGTTAGTTCCGCAACACCCTACACCTTGAAGCACGAGATGATTAGATGTGCCATAGTGACTAAATCGTTAGTTCCGCAACACCCTACACCTTGAAGCACGAGATGATTAGATGTGCCATAGTGACTAAATCGTTAGTTCCGCAACACCCTACACCTTGAAGCACGAGATGATTAGATGTGCCATAGTGACTAAATCGTTAGTTCCGCAACACCCTACACCTTGAAGCACGAGATGATTAGATGTGCCATAGTGACTAAATCGTTAGTTCCGCAACACCCTACACCTTGAAGCACGAGATGATTAGATGTGCCATAGTGACTAAATCGTTAGTTCCACAACACCCTACACCTTGAAGCACGAGATGATTAGATGTGCCATAGTGACTAAATCGTTAGTACCACAATACCCAACATCACGAAGCAAGAGGTGATTAGAAATACCATAGTGAACGAATCGTTAGTTCCACAACACTCAACACCTCGTAACAAAATTGAAATGAGGCAATTAGAGGTACCATAGTGACCGAATCGTTCGCATCACACCGAAGTTTTTGCACCACACCACCTATCACCATACACCAAGCTGAAAATATTCCAATAGAGTCAGGGATTGCTTAAAACAAGCAAATATGCCAAAATCGCTTTTTTTACCATTTGTTCCACAATACTTTAAAAGAACAGTGAGCAAAAAAAAAAGTTGTTTTTTTATGCTAAAAAAACTGAAGATTGGCGAATTGCCTAGGATTTTAAGGTTTACGATTTTAGAAAAGTTAGCAGAACTTACAGGTTCCTAGTAGGATAGTGGAAGGAAGATAAGAGTATTAGTTGGTAGACGGCCAGTTTTATGTCTGGTGCAAGAGGCTTTAACAATCATCCATGTATGAGCATTGGTGATAACACAATCACCTCTACATTTTTTTTTAGTTAGGCTCTTTAAGCAGTTGCAAGATTTAAGCGAAAATTCTCTGTGACATCAATTGTATAATTCTCTATCGATAAAAATTATGAACAAATCATGTTTTATAACAATTTATGTGGCACTTAACTTCTCGCGTGCTATTATTGGACAAATTTTCAAGTACCCTCTTCATGAGATTTGGATTTGCTTCAATACGCAGTTGGTTCACACTTATTTTTAAGCAATATTTAATTTACTCACGTGGTTTAAATGAATAAAGGGCCATCTGTGCTGGTTTCAGATGGGTACTTTTAAAGATATAGTTATCAATGAAACAAAGTTGTTGTTTTTATTTCCAGTAGGGTCACATGTAAGGTGGGTTCATAGAATGCGTTTTTACGCTTGATTGGGTTACAGATAATAATTCATTCATAAAGTCGTTGAGAAGTCACTGAGTGTTTTCCCCCACTCTTCCCTTCCTGTGGACTTGCGCAGTGTTCCGTTCAGGTTATAAACAAAGCCGTATATATTATTAAAATACAATACTAACTGTCTAAAAGGATGGGTTTGAAATTAAAAACAAATGTGTATTTAATATTTACTGTGTAAATAGATGACTCGAAAAATGATATCAAAAATATAAACGATGAGGAAAGAGGACGGGAAGGTTTCGTCCAGGTTAGCTTTAACGTGATAATGTTTGTTTGGAACCAACTTTTCTGTACATCATGTTATGACAGCCTATATATTATTCTGAAGCGCGTAAAAAAAGCAGACTATGAACCCACATTTATTGTTATTCAATAATAAATGTGCTCAATATTACAACCATTTGTGGACTTATTATGGCCTATCATTTAATTTAATTATAAGTAGACGAGTGGTTTTCAGGATATGATGGTTCGCAAAAATATTTTATGATAAAGCGACAGACAAACGTAAAATAAAAAATGTTCCGTGATGTCTGAAACGGATTTCTGTCTTAGAGTTTTTCAATTCGAACAATTTATTTAAAATTATTACATTAGGTTTTGTCCAAACTGTGCAGTGTACTGTCTGCGGAGCGTAATGGATAAAAGCCGTTCCAAGCCGACACATTACACTGTTTTGTACCGTCCTCCAAACTGTTCTAACCCGCGCAGGGATTGTAATCGAATTGTTTTCTGTACCGTCCAAACGATCCTCTGACAATACCAAGTACTGGTTTGGTATGACATGCGCAGTTGTGTCAATAGTCACACATGTCAAAGGGAAGGTTTCCTTGAATATTTTTAATACAGTGTGAATTATTGTCCTAAATCAACCTGACAGGATTTTATTACTGTAGAATGTTAGCGCATGCGTATAAATCCTGCACTATACGATTTCCGAACAATTCGTGGGACGATACAAAGAACGGTACAATAAGAGGGTTGGAACAAACCTAAATATCAAATACTGGTTTGTACGACATGCGCAGTTATGTCAATCGTCACACATGTCAGCAGGAAGGTTCCCTAACTGTTAGGTTTCCTTGAATGTTTTCAATACAGCGCGAATTATAGTCCTAAACTCGTTCCAACCTGACATGATTTTATTACAGTACAATGTTAGCGCATGCGTATAAAACCTGTCCTAAACAATTCCTGAACGATCCTCGGGATGATGCAAAGGACGGTACAAATAGAGGGGTTGGAACGAACCTAGGGTCCAATTCACACACGAGAGTCGTATGGCACTGGCGTGGTAGTGGCGTGGCGCTGGTTTGTGCCACCTCTGTCAACTTATGACCCAATCTACACTGGCATGGCGTGGCAGAGGGTGGCAAATGGCGCTTCCACCACGCTTCTCGTAACTTATCGATGTAGCGCGCAACTTGCAAACCATTTATTTCTTTATCTGATTTCCTTTTTTTCTTTCTTGAATTTAATTATAAATAAAACCAACATTTGTGATGACATAGAATATATTATGCTTCCGTTATTCCTTCGGTAAGCTTGGAAACAAACATATATTAACCATAACACACTCCAAAGCTTACTGTTTACTACTCTAATGTTAATTCATACTATTATTGGTATGTTTCAGTTTGTAACCGAACGTATTACGGTGAGGTTGGCAGAACTTATAGTCTGACTCCAGCCAAGCCTAAAGAGAACCGATTCCCTTATCTCTGTCACCTCACGTTCACCGCCAACGGGCATGATCATGGAGACATCATCCAGGTACATTATCTTATCTTTACAGATATCAAATGCTTGGAATATAGTTAAACCATCTAAACATAGAGAAGGTATTCAGTATTATAATTGTATTAAATCTATTAGATTTATTCAGTATAGAGGTTTCTACAACCAATAACTAGGCATTGCGTGGCTCTATTATGGAACCGAGTACGTATAGTAATGAATATATATATATAATGAATATTGAAAAAATAAACAATCATGATGAGTTTATAGTTAAATAGTATGATTGTAGTTCGAGTCTCGTAGTAAGGGAGCCACCCTGAATTCTTACTATTCCACTAACCACAACATCTCCTTTTCAACTATTATAAAATGAATCACTTCACTACTTAAAAACTTCTTTTTGTATCAAGTTGAAATTTTACATGCTTGTTTCAATTGAACTTCAGACCACGTTTATGAAGTTTAAAGGTCCTTACTTTGAGTGCATGTACTTTGAGTAGTGCAAGTGATAAGTAAATTTTTGCAAGTGTTCAGTGAAAATTTGCTTAAAAAATACTTAACACTAACACTAAACCAATTTGGACACCATGTGTGTGTGTCCAAATTGGTTTAGTGGTTTTAGTAAACACTCGCACTTGCACTAATCAAAGTGTAAATGGGCCTGGGCCTTTAGGAATTAAAATCGTTACGTTAGAATGTAAGATATCGGTAAAAACGTTATTTTCTCTACTTTAAACGTTTAGGTCCACTTTAATAGTTTTAACGATCTTTATTAATTCATAGCGTCGCTGTTGGCTATACTAAAAAATGTAATTTATTTAAAAATTAATGTTCGTCTCATCGAATAGGTGATAATAGAATATTTTCCCGTCCTGAAATTTTAAAATTTTACATTTGAACCTCTCGTTTACGCGAGCGTTGCGCGCGAACTCTTGGACGGATCACGTTGTCCAACGAACTTAGTCTGAGGATTAGTGAAAGGAACATGAATTCCAAATTCCAATCAATGAAAACACTTGAAATCTTAAAAACACTTAAAATAGATTATTCAGTTGAAATCTCAGTTCGGGGAATTTTTCGGTGAGAACAATACTTTTTCCTTTAGGTAAAAAGTAAAAGTAAAATAAAATAAACAAATAAAAGTATTATTTTATAAAGATACAAGTACGTTTTATTTTATAGCTATTATGTCTGGGAGTTTAATAACTTTAGAAACAGTATAAGTACCTACTAGCAATTATCTTGCTACGGTGCAATTAATTTCGACCTTTATTCCGTATAACAATAGTGTACAGCGGAGAGAAATATAGAACTTGAAATTATAATAATAACAGCTCGGTCGTTATACAAGTATACAATGCTATTAAGAACTCTATTCATTTCAATGTTCAAGTCTCGTAGACTTGTTTATAATAGGCTTGTTCCAACGACACTTCAAACTAGTTTGAAACTGTCCGACGCATGCGCATTAGCAACAGGCGTTCAAGTTTGGTCCGATGACAGTTTCAAACTAGTTTGAAGTTTGGTTGGAACAGACCTATTGACTACAGAGAAAAACCTTCATGCAATGTATTGACTAAGCCTGGAAAAAGAAAATTGTATGCGCAAGTAGCATTCTGAATCAGATAGGTAACTGGATTTTTTTGGATACTTTCAGACTGTTTGTTGGTTCCAATCAAGATTCAGACTTTGAAAACATAAGTAAGAATCAAATTTTGTTGTTAAAGTTGGTTGGACATGCCGAAGCAGGCAACTAGTTGCGTTACGTTGCATTCGGAATCAGATAGTCTACTGGAATGTTTTGCTATGTTTGTTAGACTCATAGGGTTTGCACCTTATATGAGATTCTAAGATTCTGAATTTCAAAATTACAGTAAATTAAAATGATTAAAACCAAAGGACCACCTTAAAAAAGGAAAATAAAATAACTACGAACAAAAAAAAATTGATAGTTTAACGAACGAGCATATAATATATGAAAAATGTTACATGTGGCACACGCCACGAAGTATATAGGTTACCAGCAGTTGTTTTACAAATTGAAATTAAAATGAAGTTAAAAAATAGATATATTGTCTGTATTCGTTCCGAAAACAAATACAGACAATAGACCAGAAAAGAGAATTTAATGTAAGTGAAGCATCATTCACACACGCATTCATACAAGTTAAGTTAAGAAGTTAAATTATACGTACAAATTGTTTCACACCAAAACAATCATTCACACAATGAATTTAAATTGAATAAATAGAATTTTAGATATATAAAATTGACTTAGCCGTGGTGAATTGTCTGCGCTGATGCTGCGAGCTGCAAGTCCGGCGTCTTCATCTGACTCGACGAGATGAGAAGATACGATCAAAATGAATTAAAGTGATGCTGAGGGCCCTGATACTAAGTTAATTAAATTAAAGTTACTGAAACATGAATGAAAGTTGACACGTGCACGTGTCCGTCGCTTCCTGTACGTGAAGCTTGACGGGGTGTGTACGCTGCAGCTGCTTGGATGCGAGTGAGTTATATCGCATGATACGGATCCCTTATCTTGCTACGTAATTACGTAAGAAAAATCTTACGTAGAAACATATGTGTTCGAATTCCAGTGAAGAGTGATGCCTTTCCCGAACACATCCGAAGAAAAGGAGGAGGTTTCATCGTGGTTATCCAGCGAATCTTACGTTATTTACAAATGAATATATTAAGTAAACGTAATTTTAACGAAGAAAATGAGTTTAAATGTAGAAAGTGATATGTCCGTTTGAAGAACAAAGTGTGCTAAAAATATTGCCATTTTTTACAGAAATAATAAAAACATAAATAATAAAGTAAAATAAATAAATAACAACTGTTGGTCTCCAACAATGTTCATACTGTTTGCTGGTTTCAATCAAGATCCAGATTGCAAAAAACATCAATAACAATGGAATAGTTATAGTTGGGTGGCCATGGCGAAGCAGGCAACTTACTTGCGCCAGTTGCATCAGATTCAGATAATTTATTTATTTATCCAATCAAGATTCACATTGCAAAAAACAAGCGTGTAAATTTAACATTGCTAGGTGGAGTTGGGTGGCCATCACCAAAGCAGGAAAATTGGTATCGTAAGTTGCAATTGAAGTCGGATAGTTTGGAAATATAGATACAGCCAGAATTGTCAATGCTTCTAATTAGATTCAAATTGCAAAAATATGAGTAAAACACGAATCTTGTAGTTAAAGTTGGGTGGTCATGGCAAAACAGAGGCATGCGGAGTCAAATAATGCAATGGAATTTTGGTACATTCAGACTCCTTGCTGGTTCTAATTTAGATTCAGATTGTGAAAACATGCGCTGGAATTGAACGCTGTAGATGGGTGGCCATGGCCATTGGCCATGACAAAGTAGGAAAGTTGGTATCACAAGTTGTAATTGAAGTCAGATAATTTATTGAAATTTTCAGGTACCATATAAGAATTATTTTTCGGTTCCAATTAAGTTTTAGTTAGCGAAAACATGCGTGGGAATTGAACGGTGTAGTTAAAGATGGGTGGCCATGACAAAGTAGGAAAGTTGGTATCGCAAGTTGTAATTGAAGTCAGATAGTTTATTGAAATTTTCAGGTACCATATAAGAATTATTTATCGGTTCCAATTAAGTTTTAGTTAGCGAAAACATGCGCGGGATTGAACGGGGTAGTTAAAGTTGGATGGCCATTTGGCTATTGGCCATTGGCTATTGGCCATTGGCCATGGCAATGAAGGCAGAAGGCATCTGCATTTAGCTCTTTCTTTCTCGCAAATTACGAGAGTGGAATATTTTTACTTTTTCTTAAATTATAGTTTTATTTTTTTATTTTTTAATCTTTTTTCTAAGCTTACCGAATGATCCAAAATCAGTCATGGTCCTGGTTCTAATTCTAATTGCAAACTGGTTGCGCGTGAGACAATTTTTAAACCGATTTGAAACTCGGGTTGCAAATTATTTGACTCGAGCGTGGAAGGCCATTTAAAAAAACGTACACTCATTTGAAGAACGTGTCAAATTACATCATTAGCTTTAATATTTGCACAGTGTTTTTTTTATACTTATTTGAAGAAAGTGTCAAATTACATTATTACATATAATATTAGCACAGTGTTTATTTTATACACATTTGAAGAAAGTGTCAAATTACATTATTAGCATTATCTTTGCACAGTGATTTTTATACTCGTTTGAAGAAAGTGTCAAATTACATTATTACCTTTAATATTAGCACAGTGTTTTTTTATACTCATTTGAAGAAAGTGTCAAATTACATTATTACCTTTAATATTAGCACAGTGTTTTTTTTTTATACTTATTTGAGGAAAGTGTCAAATTACATTATTAGCTTTAATATTTGCACAGTGTTTTTTTTCCTTCCTCATTTCAATTCACACTTGACGAAAATTCCCCTGTTGAATTTACTGCAAATTGTTTCACAAAACCTTTAACTTCGAACGGAAAATAAAATTAATAATACATGAAGCACACTTTGCATCTATGATTGTATCCAAAAGGCAAAATCATGTTTGAACAAACCTAAACTCCGAACCACTTCGTGAATACGTGTTTACATATTTAAATGTAAAATTCTCAAACCAAGATATCGAGAAGATACTGAAAATTCATAAAATAAAGAAGAATCTTTAAACGAACAAAAGTAGATATTATATGTAAAGACATCGAATGATTTAATTTTTGAATTAATGAAAAAACTTAAAAAAAAATAAAAAATAAATAAATAAAATACTATCTTAACATTTTGATTTATCAAATGTTGAATTCGGACCCTTAAAATTAATCCAGTTTTTTAAAAAGTTAAGCGAAAATCCTCTGCTATGTTCTATCTTCATTTTCGATTATTTTTTTTAAAAACTTTATTCATCGTCAAATTGTTATCGGTTTTGCTGGTTGTGATTAGCACATTTTTATTATAAATATTTTATTTTTTTTATGTTTGATGGATAAATTAGGTGTAATATAATGTAGAATAGCATGAGACGTTTTGACCCTTTTTGTGTGATCTTCTGCGTCACAGTTTTAGTAATAATGAGTTGTGTAAAAAGTTAAAAATAAAAAAAATAAAAAAATCCACTTTTTATATCACTCATTGTTAATACAATTGTGACACAAGATGACCCTAATTGGTCATCTCTCAAGCTATATTTTATTTTATCTATTATTTTA
>KZ651507.1:349148-376146 GCA_001010745.2 Gerris buenoi
CGTATCAGAGTCTTAACATATTGGATATGTTGATGAGATAAATTGTAGGCCATGTCATAAAATCATTATATTTGAGTAGTTTTATTACAGAAAATTACTCTGCCGGACTTGATAAATAATAATAAAGATAATAAATAATAATAATAAAGACCTAAATCAACTTTACGTTCACGTCTAGAACACACAACTTAACTATAAATTACCCTAAATAAACTAAAACAAACATTTACATATTGTAAAATAATCAAAACATATAAAATATTACATAAACATATATATATAACATAAACATATAAAATATTCAAAACATTTTCTTATTATAGAATTGAACAACCAGTTAAAAACAATTTTAGTAACAACAATATGGTAATAAAAACAATTAAATAAATAGTTAACATAAGAATAAAAGCATACCTTAATAAATGTCGGTAGTATGTGTATCAAAACATGTGGGGAGAAGAGCAGTACACGACGCGACGGATGTAAAAGTTAGACTGAATCAGGGAGAGTGACGGAGACGGAGAAAGAGAGGGGGATTTGTTTACAAAGTGTGTTTACGCGGAAACTAATGTTTTATTATCTTTTACCTATCGAAAAACATGCTTTAATATTCAATATTTGTTTATATTTATTTATTCTTGTTTTTAATCATAACACAATAATAAACATAAGCTAATAAAAATTATTACGTATGTATTTANTTTAATTAACTAAAAAGAAAAGCTTATACAAATATAAATTAAAATATAAAACTTAATCTCAGACAGACACGGAAACAAAAGTGTTCTCTGGTGTCTGAAACGGATTTCTGTCTTGGAATTTTTGAAATCAGAGACATTAAAAATGTTTCGTTCCTCAGAACGATCATATTGCTTCTGTTACCTTCCGTAAGCTCGGAAGCAAAAATCTTTTTTTTTAACGTAACAGGACTTAAAAGATACTTAGCAGCTGATCATTTTAACAAGTAAGGCGCGCTTCACATAAGTACGTGAGGCGATAATCGCCGGTTTCTGTACGATTAAGTTTAAATATTAAGTGTAATAGTTGCATATTCTTTTTCTACACTTCAAGACCTTTAAATTGATGTATAACATGTCNAGGGAGCTAACGGTATCAACTTATTGATTGACATAATACTCAATTGAATAGACGCAACTTCACATAAGCAACTAACTTATATGGCAATTGCCCTATATTTATAGGGCAATAGTAAGCATGGGGTGTA
The DNA here is from genome assembly GCA_001010745.2 of Gerris buenoi. Lineage (NCBI taxonomy): Eukaryota > Metazoa > Arthropoda > Insecta > Hemiptera > Gerridae > Gerris > Gerris buenoi. The sequence continues at coordinate 350,374 of KZ651507.1, forward strand.
GGTGTAGGGCCCCTTGCAGTAGACGGAAATCGAACGCGCATATAGTACAAATGAGCAACTCGCTACCTCGGTGTTAATTGCCATAATATTGCCGAGATTTTAAATTGTTGGGACAAGGTTAAACATAGAGATATAAATAACGACCATTAGATGAAGAAAGAAATAAAAAAATGGGGGTAAAAGTTCTTTGTTGAGTAAAACGGTTGCCGAGGCAATTCAAGTTGCNTAAATACTCTTTTTAAAGAGCATTAATGTAGGGTTTAAAAATACTAATCTGAAATCAAATCGACTCATAAATACTCACGCCATGAGAGCTCAAAGAACAAAATTTAACGAAAAATTAACAAATTTACTCAATTTAAGGTAGAACCGTTTATCCTACGACAAAAAGTCATAGGACCAAACTTGTAGATCTTTTAAAATCAGTTCCCGATGGTGCTATCCGTTTTTCGATAGGACTTACCGTTTAGCCGGAATAGGCCTTCGAAGAAAACCTTCAATTTGCGTCCGCCATTTTTATTTTTTTGAGGGGGGTAAAAATAATTTTTTCGACTTTTCAGATTTTTCTAGTCGGTTTGAGCCGATTCTGGACGAAATGCAAAAAACCGCCTGTCCCTAGGTGGTCTGGAAGTGCCTAATCATTTTGATAACCCGATCAGCTGATTAGCCACTTTATATATATANCACGTGCATAAATTTTAGTAATTGAGTTTGTGTCACTTTATCAGCTGTATAAAACTTGGTAATAGAGTTTGTGTCGTTTTATCTGCTGCATAAATTTTAGTAATAGAGTTTGTGTCAACTTATCAGGTGCATAAATTTTAGTAATTGAGTTTGTGTCACCTTATCAGGTGCATAAATTTTAGTAATAGAGTTTGTGTCGTTTTATCTGTATAAAACTTGATAATAGAGTTTGTGTCACCTTATCAGCTGTATATACTTATTGATTGACATAATACTCAATTGAATAGACGCAACTTCACATAAGCAACTAACTTATATGGCAATTGCCCTATATTTATAGGGCAATAGTAAGCATGGGGTGTAGGTGTAGGGCCCCTTGCAGTAGACGGAAATCGAACGCGCATATAGTACAAATGAGCAACTCGCTACCTCGGTGTTAATTGCCATAATATTGCCGAGATTTTAAATTGTTGGGACAAGGTTAAACATAGAGATATAAATAACGACCATTAGATGAAGAAAGAAATAAAAAAATGGGGGTAAAAGTTCTTTGTTGAGTAAAACGGTTGCCGAGGCAATTCAAGTTGCACTGTTTGATTTATTAAAGGCAATTTTCTTTCATTTCTCCACCTCTGTCACTTTAGTTGCTTCTCTCTCCTGTCTCGGTACCAAGCAGCAATTTATCCAACCTTTAAGGAATAAGGACGAGATGAGAGCTTTTCTGCGAGGTATAAAAGATGGAACATTACTTGAGCTGTATAAACTCCCGCGTTTTTCTGAAGAAATCTTCTATAGACGATAAAATAGAGGGAAAAATTGCCTTCACATGAACTAAAGATTATGTTTTAAAGAAGAAGAATGCAGGTATAAAAAATATCGCTTCTTTATGATTACACTTATCTCTAAGTGATGAAGAGTAAAGATATCTATCAATAATAATTTTATGATAACAAGATATGATAAGGAATGTAGAAAATCTCTGCGCCCAGATTTCATACTCGTTTACAATACTATCAAAACATTCCCGACATAATATACAATAGAAACTAGAAACCTACATAATTTCAATTCCTAACTATGCTATAGACATAGACTTTCAATTTGTTTCTAATGTTGTTTATTACGTTAGTTTCGATTCCTTACTATGCTATAGACTTTAAATTTGATAATAATGATATTTACTAAGTTAATTTCCATTCATTACTGTGCTATTAACTTTAAATTTGAGCCTCCACTTTAAAGTTAATAGCACAGTAATAAATGGAAATTAACTTAGTAAATATCATTATTATCAAATTTAAAGTCTATAGCATAGTTAGAAATCGAAACTAACTTAGTAAACATGATTAGAATCAAATTTAAAGTCTACAGCATAGTAAGGAACGGAAATTAACTTAGCAAATATCATTAGAATCAAATTTAAAGTCTACACCATAGTAAGGAACGGAAATTAACTTAGCAAATATCATTAGAATCAAATTTAAAGTCTACAGCATAGTAAGGAACGGAAATTAACTTAGCAAATATCATTAGAATCAAATTTAAAGTCTACAGCATAGTAAGGAACGGAAATTAACTTAGCAAATATCATTAGAATCAAATTTAAAGTCTATAGTGTGCAAAAAAGTGTCTGACTAATATCAAGCTAGAATTTTGTTTATAAGTAAATCATTTGGTACCCTTTTAAGAATATGTGGTTTACTAAGTTCGTCTGCGGGCCATAGCTTGGCAATAAGCATTTAAAAAAAAATGGAGAGCGGCCATGTTTCACCTTTTTTGGTGGACAATATGTCAAATATTATTCCAAATCAAAGAGGACACCATACGTGACATACTACGTGACATACTACTGAAAAAGTGACATCAACTTGATTTTTGGTCTACTAACTAATTTCGTACTCAGGATCATAAAAATCACATTGTTCACCAAAAATGGCGGTATACGGCCGCCCTCCACCGGTTGTTATTAGTAAATTCCTATTCTTAAAAGATTCCCAAAGATTTACTTATACTCAAAATTATAGTTTAATGTTAGTCACACACTTTTTAGTTCGCTATATCCTGGACTATGTCATATTTTTATCTCTTTTAATTCAAAAGTTATTGGAATTTTATAGAGTAACAGACACACAGGAATGAAACTATTAAGGGTCGGTTACGGGCTACGGGGTACATTGGAACTTTTCCTCACTGCAGAGGCCACTAAAGTGGCCTCTCCTGCTGCGAACTAACTGATTCCGTTTCCTCTCCGTTCTGAACTAACTGATTTATTATCATTCTTCAAAAGAATATATATATATATTTTTTTTTAATAACTACAGTCTATAAGATTAGAGTTGGCACAATCGAAGGCGGGAAACAACAAACGTGAAGGTAGTTTTGGGGTTATAAAAANCCAAAGAGCTTTCAATCAGTTCTAGTTATTAACATGGGCCAGCAATTGGTACATTAAAGCTATAAAAAAGTGCACTTGAAGACTCCAAAGAGCTTTCAATCAGTTCTAGTTATTAACATGGGCCAGCAATTGGTACATTAAAGCTATAAAAAAGTGCACTTGAAGACTCCAAAGAGCTTTCAATCAGTTCTAGTTATTAACATGGGCCAGCAATTGGTACATTAAAGCTATAAAAAAGTGCACTTGAAGACTCCAAAGAGCTTTCAATCAGTTCTAGTTATTAACATGGGCCAGCAATTGGTACATTAAAGCTATAAAAAAGTGCACTTGAAGACTCCAAAGAGCTTTCAATCAGTTCTAGTTATTAACATGGGCCAGCAATTGGTACATTAAAGCTATAAAAAAGTGCACTTGAAGACTCCAAAGAGCTTTCAATCAGTTCTAGTTATTAACATGGGCCAGCAATTGGTACATTAAAGCTATAAAAAAGTGCACTTGAAGACTCCAAAGAGCTTTCAATCAGTTCTAGTTATTAACATGGGCCAGCAATTGGTACATTAAAGCTATAAAAAAGTGCACTTGAAGACTCCAAAGAGCTTTCAATCAGTTCTAGTTATTAACATGGGCCAGCAATTGGTACATTAAAGCTATAAAAAAGTGCACTTGAAGACTCCAAAGAGCTTTCAATCAGTTCTAGTTATTAACATGGGCCAGCAATTGGTACATTAAAGCTATAAAAAAGTGCACTTGAAGACTCCAAAGAGCTTTCAATCAGTTCTAGTTATTAACATGGGCCAGCAATTGGTACATTAAAGCTATAAAAAAGTGCACTTGAAGACTCCAAAGAGCTTTCAATCAGTTCTAGTTATTAACATGGGCCAGCAATTGGTACATTAAAGCTATAAAAAAGTGCACTTGAAGACTCCAAAGAGCTTTCAATCAGTTCTAGTTATTAACATGGGCCAGCAATTGGTACATTAAAGCTATAAAAAAGTGCACTTGAAGACTCCAAAGAGCTTTCAATCAGTTCTAGTTATTAACATGGGCCAGCAATTGGTACATTAAAGCTATAAAAAAGTGCACTTGAAGACTCCAAAGAGCTTTCAATCAGTTCTAGTTATTAACATGGGCCAGCAATTGGTACATTAAAGCTATAAAAAAGTGCACTTGAAGACTCCAAAGAGCTTTCAATCAGTTCTAGTTATTAACATGGGCCAGCAATTGGTACATTAAAGCTATAAAAAAGTGCACTTGAAGACTCCAAAGAGCTTTCAATCAGTTCTAGTTATTAACATGGGCCAGCAATTGGTACATTAAAGCTATAAAAAAGTGCACTTGAAGACTCCAAAGAGCTTTCAATCAGTTCTAGTTATTAACATGGGCCAGCAATTGGTACATTAAAGCTATAAAAAAGTGCACTTGAAGACTCCAAAGAGCTTTCAATCAGTTCTAGTTATTAACATGGGCCAGCAATTGGTACATTAAAGCTATAAAAAAGTGCACTTGAAGACTCCAAAGAGCTTTCAATCAGTTCTAGTTATTAACATGGGCCAGCAATTGGTACATTAAAGCTATAAAAAAGTGCACTTGAAGACTCCAAAGAGCTTTCAATCAGTTCTAGTTATTAACATGGGCCAGCAATTGGTACATTAAAGCTATAAAAAAGTGCACTTGAAGACTCCAAAGAGCTTTCAATCAGTTCTAGTTATTAACATGGGCCAGCAATTGGTACATTAAAGCTATAAAAAAGTGCACTTGAAGACTCCAAAGAGCTTTCAATCAGTTCTAGTTATTAACATGGGCCAGCAATTGGTACATTAAAGCTATAAAAAAGTGCACTTGAAGACTCCAAAGAGCTTTCAATCAGTTCTAGTTATTAACATGGGCCAGCAATTGGTACATTAAAGCTATAAAAAAGTGCACTTGAAGACTCCAAAGAGCTTTCAATCAGTTCTAGTTATTAACATGGGCCAGCAATTGGTACATTAAAGCTATAAAAAAGTGCACTTGAAGACTCCAAAGAGCTTTCAATCAGTTCTAGTTATTAACATGGGCCAGCAATTGGTACATTAAAGCTATAAAAAAGTGCACTTGAAGACTCCAAAGAGCTTTCAATCAGTTCTAGTTATTAACATGGGCCAGCAATTGGTACATTAAAGCTATAAAAAAGTGCACTTGAAGACTCCAAAGAGCTTTCAATCAGTTCTAGTTATTAACATGGGCCAGCAATTGGTACATTAAAGCTATAAAAAAGTGCACTTGAAGACTCCAAAGAGCTTTCAATCAGTTCTAGTTATTAACATGGGCCAGCAATTGGTACATTAAAGCTATAAAAAAGTGCACTTGAAGACTCCAAAGAGCTTTCAATCAGTTCTAGTTATTAACATGGGCCAGCAATTGGTACATTAAAGCTATAAAAAAGTGCACTTGAAGACTCCAAAGAGCTTTCAATCAGTTCTAGTTATTAACATGGGCCAGCAATTGGTACATTAAAGCTATAAAAAAGTGCACTTGAAGACTCCAAAGAGCTTTCAATCAGTTCTAGTTATTAACATGGGCCAGCAATTGGCACATTAAAGCTATAACTAAATGCACTTGAAGACTGCAAAAACCTTTTAATTAGTTCTAGTTATTAACATGGGCCAGCAAATGGCACAGTATTGCAACCTCCTCCTCCCATTTGAACACATTTAAGTAATATATTTTTATTTAAACGGAAAGGGCATTAACAATTGGCTCAGGTGTTTTTAATGCGGCACATAGCTTCCTCGGTATTATTATTATTTGATGAATGGTCTAATAAATATAAAATCTCTTTGTATCTACATCAGTCTCTTAACTGTATCTATTAAGCGCTCGAGTCTATTTACCCAGAAAAGTGACTAATCCAACAATTGTTAGTTTGTCGCTTGATGTGTTATTTATTCAAATATTACTCCAAATCAGTCATCTATCAAGTGACAAACTAACATCAACTTGATTTTCGGTCTACTAACTAACTTTCTACTCAGAGATCATGAAAATCATATGGTCCACCAAAAATGATAATTTTATTTTTGACGCGTTCTTCCTTGAAATGTATGTTTCAATCTATGAAAAGAGTGCACTGGATGTCACCAAAAAGGTGTCTATAAATTCTAGTTCCATGGCCAGAACACCAATGGAGGTTGTGGGATACAATTGATGGCCCATGTATGAGCATGAACATGGGCCAGTGATTGGTACATTATAACTCTAAGAAAGTGCACTTAAAGACTCTAAAAAGCTTTCAATCAGTTCTAGTTATTAACATGGGCCAGCAATTGGTACATTAAAGCTATAAAAAAGTGCACTTGAAGACTCCAAAGAGCTTTCAATCAGTTCTAGTTATTAACATGGGCCAGCAATTGGCACATTAAAGCTATAACTAAATGCACTTGAAGACTGCAAAAACCTTTTAATTAGTTCTAGTTATTAACATGGGCCAGCAAATGGCACAGTATTGCAACCTCCTCCTCCCATTTGAACACATTTAAGTAATATATTTTTATTTAAACGGAAAGGGCATTAACAATTGGCTCAGGTGTTTTTAATGCGGCACATAGCTTCCTCGGTATTATTATTATTTGATGAATGGTCTAATAAATATAAAATCTCTTTGTATCTACATCAGTCTCTTAACTGTATCTATTAAGCGCTCGAGTCTATTTACCCAGAAAAGTGACTAATCCAACAATTGTTAGTTTGTCGCTTGATGTGTTATTTATTCAAATATTACTCCAAATCAGTCATCTATCAAGTGACAAACTAACATCAACTTGATTTTCGGTCTACTAACTAACTTTCTACTCAGAGATCATGAAAATCATATGGTCCACCAAAAATGATGATGCAGTAGTATAGTAGTAGTAGTAAGGTCCTAGTACTAGACGGGTAGGACGAACCACTTGTTGGGACCTAGCAATTATGTCATCACCTAAGCCCTTTTTACTATACCTGCGGTATAGAGTTCCAGCCACTTCACACATCATACCTCTGTACATTGTACCGCCGAAGCGGGCATGACGTGATCAATAATGAGCCATATAAATCAGAGCGTCACTGTGAGGAATCGAAATCCATCTCGTTCCGCTCATGATTCAGTGATGCCCGAACATACCTGGTAAGTAATTTAACACACACGGTTACGTTGGCTCCCGTAATTATGAAAGTCGCAGACTTTTTTTCACGCTAGCTCCTGAACTAATATCTTCATCATCTTTTCAACTTCATAATTTTATCATATCTTTTTCATTCATGAATTTTACATATATCAGTGCAGGCTCCTATAACATAGACTTTATTTTACTCCAATGTACAAGCACTAGAGACTAGATACATGAAAAAATATATATTTCTTGAGGATAATATATTATATGTATTTCTTCTCCCCTTCTCTGCTGTCTCTTTTGAGATGCTGGAACGAAATATGAAAAAGATCAACCCCTTTTCGCCCCTTCGTCCCCCCACCCCTTGTCGAGATATAGTCTAGTTCTTCATGTCAGTTTGTCGCTCTATGTCACCATAAAATGGTTTAACATGAACCACTTCTTCAACCTGAGATATAAAGACATGTACATAACACCTTCGTCAACATATTATATGTTACATATCATGTTATCGTAATAACTTTGTCATTTTGTCGGAATACATAAGATAAGAAGTTGAATATATAAGTCAATAATTTATTATCTACAATAACATTCAGATATTTATTTGAGTTTATTTTAGTTTAGAAAAAGGATTTATTGGATTTCGTATTTTTTTATCTTCTTTATTTATCGAACTATTACTTTTGTAATGTATAGATTTATAATCTATATATTTTAATTTCTGGTTATTGATACAGCAAAGAACTCTAAGAAATAAAGGGGATTGCATACAGATAAATAAAAAATGTAAAACGTAATAGTACATTACGCGTCTAGTGTGGAAAGTAGCATTTTGCATACAAGTGTGGAGTTTGCACCCGAGCTATAGCGAGGGTAGTAAAATCACACGAGCAAAATTCAGTTTTCGCACGAGTTGCACATCGTATTTAATCTACTACTGTTGAATTTTAATAATAAAAACAGAAAAAAAAAAACAGTTACATGTGTTTTTCTAGAAGTTTTCCCTTTTTTTTTTATCAATTCAGAGTTCGTGGATGGGGATCTTCAAGGGTTTTTTTAATAAATCATGACTCAGTTTTTCATGTTATGAAGTGGCTATGTTTATACCTAGAAGCTGCGCACGAAAGTATGACAAACAACACTATGAACCACAAATCTTTCCGCAAATTTCTCCAAAAATTTACCCACCAAAAAAAAAATATATATATATTATGTTTTTACGTCTAAATTAATAGTTCTATTTAAAATTAAAAACAAATTTAAAAACAATACCACAGTTTTATTTTAATTAAATAACTTATTTGCAAATTTTAATTTAATTTTAAGTTTTAACGTAATGTTACACTAGACTCTAGACATAAATAAGAAGGTTCGACATAGGTTACCAACGAAACGAATTACCACCTGTTCTTGTTACCCGGTTTTAATTTTTGTTAATGTTATTCGATAGTTTTAAAGTTGTTATATTGTTATTTGTTATTTTTATGATATCGATAAGTGTTCCGGTGAAAAGTGTTAAGATGAGGAACCCAATACATTTGGGAGAGACATACTATTTATGTTTTAATATATACTTTTGACACTGGATTGTACCTAGGCACTCGAACGGTAGGAAAAAACCATTATTCATTAAGATGACTTTATTTTAGATTTATAAAGCAACTTTGTAGTCGATTTTTTTTAAATTTTACATAAAAAAAAAAAAATTATGTTTCAGGCACGTCTATGCCCCGGAGAGGGGCGAAATATAGCCACTTCATAACATGAAAAACTGAGTCATGATTTATTTAAAAAAACCCTTGAAGACCCCCATCCACGAACTCTGAAAAACAGTTACTTTAATTAAACAAACAGAAAATTAGTTTTGATTAAATGTAAACAAACACACTAATCGGGCGATAAGGTGAAGAATTAACTAGTGCGGAAATCAAGAAAAAATTATGAAACACGCATGCGCAAGTAATACAACTTCGAAAATAATCACTTTCTACGTATCTAAACAGAGATGAAATGTTTATATTTCGTATCTATTGTAGATAAAATAAAATGTTTTTAATATTTATTTTATTTCCCCTCAAAAAATACTTATCTTAAAAGAACAAGAAAGAGGGTTTGTCTTTTTTGAATAAAGCTTTTCTAGACTGTAAAAGACAGTTTTCAATTTACTTTTCCTTACGGAATGAATGAAAAGTTGACTTAAGAATATTATTTGGTTATTGAAGGTCGCTCGAGAATTGAAGAATTAAGGAATTCATTTCTTCCTGTCGGTCACTTGACGAGTAAAAAAATTGAACGAAAAAATAAATGTGACCACCCTAGGGCGGTAAAGAAGGAATTCTTCAGATTTATGAGACGCGCATGCGCAATGAATACAAGTTCGTAAAGAATCACCTTCCACGTATCTAAACAAAGATACAATGTTTATATTTCGTATCAATCGTAGATAAACTATATTAAACCTCTCTCATTTGATTCGAATTTCAAATTTGCAATATATATATTTTCTGGTTACATATCATAGTTGGCTAACCACGACTAATTTCATAAAATGTCCATAGAACAGCTTCTAAATCCTCCTTTACGCATTTCTCCTCCCATCTAGTCCTTGACTTAAAACCTAATCTCTCAGGGTTCAATCACATAATTTACTCCCTTGATATGTAAATAACTATAAATATTTAAAAAAATGTTATAGTATCCTGTATTATTTATAGAAATCTTGAATTATATTTTTAAGATCGGAAATCATAGACGAATGTTTGTTATAATTCGTTAAACATTCGTTAAAGAAATGGTTCACTGAATAACATATGGTGCCTAATCCTCTACCTAATTCTTATTTTATCAACTCATGCACATATTTTTCCTTTATCCTGTTATTTTTTCATCCTTCAACTAATTTCGTGTCTGTATCATCGTCTTTTATACGTTTTAAGTGAAAACACGAGAGTAAATCATAACTTAACGAAAAAAGGCGTGAAAGCGGAAGAAAGTAAGAAATCCAGCTGTTATCTGTTATCTTTACCTTATCTCTTATCTCTGTGTTATCACTTGTTCTTTTAAACGCATCAAAGTGTGTGTATCGGGGGGAGAGGGGTTTGAGAGAGCGAAAAATAACAAAAAATCAATGTGTCTCGGCTGTTTCCCTCCCTTTTTATAGCAACCTGTTTTTCTCCTCCTATTTCTTTAGGTCTTATGTTTTTCATATGTCTTGTTTTATTATATTCTTTTTTTGTTGCTTTTTTGGTAGATACCCGTCATTTTATTTATTTTTCATGAGGAAACTCACAAGAAGGTGTGGTGATGTGTTAGGAAAAAAAATAAATAAACGTTTGAAAACAACCGTAAAAAAAATCTTGGATAAAAAGAAATCTAGATAAAAAAAAGATAAAAAAAAATCTTGGATAAATAGATAGGCAAAGAAATCTATTCAATAATAAAAAGAACTTTTTATAAAATACGTTTTTAACTTTTCTGTTGTACCATATGTACTAGTAGTGCTGAGAATATCATTGTTATTGTTATAATAAATTATAATTTTATATTTTTAAAATATAGTATTCATAACTTAAAAATTGAATTTCTAATTGATTGTACTAGGTACAGATACTAATTGGGTACTTTATTAAAATTAATCAATATTAAATAATATTAATTAATGATTAATAACCAGCTGATTTTCTAAAGATACATTATTTGAACCCTATAACTCAACATTTTAATATTTTCTGACGCAGAACTTTTTCCGATTTTCCAGTCTGACGCGTCAAAGTTATAGGGTTCAAATAATGAAAAACGTCCCAATACCAAATAAAATCTCAGAGGAAAACGGTGTCAGACTTGGCCTAAACAAGCCATACAAAGAGGTTTGGAAAGAGTATGTATAATTGACTTTTTTGCCTATGGGCACCCTGACTATAACAAAAAATCTGATATAATCATTCTTGAACATTTTAACAATTTTATCAGCCATTACAGGTACTAAAATAAAAAACCATAAATTTGAAACCCGTCAAAATGAAGATCGTAAATGTAGGTCATGTCAAAACAAATAAAATAACTTGTGGATTTTTTTCCGAACTAACTTTCCATACATCAAAATTTGNTAACATATGGTGCCTAATCCTCTACCTAATTCTTATTTTATCAACTCATGCACATATTTTTCCTTTATCCTGTTATTTTTTCATCCTTCAACTAATTTCGTGTCTGTATCATCGTCTTTTATACGTTTTAAGTGAAAACACGAGAGTAAATCATAACTTAACGAAAAAAGGCGTGAAAGCGGAAGAAAGTAAGAAATCCAGCTGTTATCTGTTATCTTTACCTTATCTCTTATCTCTGTGTTATCACTTGTTCTTTTAAACGCATCAAAGTGTGTGTATCGGGGGGAGAGGGGTTTGAGAGAGCGAAAAATAACAAAAAATCAATGTGTCTCGGCTGTTTCCCTCCCTTTTTATAGCAACCTGTTTTTCTCCTCCTATTTCTTTAGGTCTTATGTTTTTCATATGTCTTGTTTTATTATATTCTTTTTTTGTTGCTTTTTTGGTAGATACCCGTCATTTTATTTATTTTTCATGAGGAAACTCACAAGAAGGTGTGGTGATGTGTTAGGAAAAAAAATAAATAAACGTTTGAAAACAACCGTAAAAAAAATCTTGGATAAAAAGAAATCTAGATAAAAAAAAAAGATAAAAAAAAATTCTTGGATAAATAGATAGGCAAAGAAATCTATTCAATAATAAAAAGAACTTTTTATAAAATACGTTTTTAACTTTTCTGTTGTACCATATGTACTAGTAGTGCTGAGAATATCATTGTTATTGTTATAATAAATTATAATTTTATATTTTTAAAATATAGTATTCATAACTTAAAAATTGAATTTCTAATTGATTGTACTAGGTACAGATACTAATTGGGTACTTTATTAAAATTAATCAATATTAAATAATATTAATTAATGATTAATAACCAGCTGATTTTCTAAAGATACATTATTTGAACCCTATAACTCAACATTTTAATATTTTCTGACGCAGAACTTTTTCCGATTTTCCAGTCTGACGCGTCAAAGTTATAGGGTTCAAATAATGAAAAACGTCCCAATACCAAATAAAATCTCAGAGGAAAACGGTGTCAGACTTGGCCTAAACAAGCCATACAAAGAGGTTTGGAAAGAGTATGTATAATTGACTTTTTTGCCTATGGGCACCCTGACTATAACAAAAAATCTGATATAATCATTCTTGAACATTTTAACAATTTTATCAGCCATTACAGGTACTAAAATAAAAAACCATAAATTTGAAACCCGTCAAAATGAAGATCGTAAATGTAGGTCATGTCAAAACAAATAAAATAACTTGTGGATTTTTTTCCGAACTAACTTTCCATACATCAAAATTTGCTGAAAACGAATTAAATTATGCTGAAAGATGGCTAAAAGTATTAAAATAATTTATTGTAATCGTATTCTGAGCTATTCTAAAAGTTTCAAATGTCTAGCTACTCGGGAAGTTAGTTAAAAATTGATTGCAAGATTTGTACTGGACAAACAAACGAACAAACAAACAAACATACAAACAAACAATCAATCAAACTAAGAAAGAACCAAACAATCAATCAAACAAACAATCAAACAAATAATCAAACAAACAATCAAACAAACAATCAAACATACAATCAAACAAACATACAAACAAACTAAGAAAGAATCAAACAATCAATCAAACAAACAAACAAACAAACAAACAAACATACAAACAAACATACAAACAAACATACAAACAAACATACAAACAAACATACAAACATACAAACAAACAAACAAACAAACATACAAACAAACATACAAACAAACATACAAACAAACATACAAACAAACATACAAACAAACATACAAACAAACATACAAACAAACATACAAACAAACATACAAACAAACATACAAACAAACATACAAACAAACAAGCAAAGAAGAAAGCAAGCTAATAAAAACGTAGTAAAAAATACACACCAAAAGAGAGCGAATTGGACCCATCGACTTATCTTGGATCAGTTATGGTTATGGAACGCTTAAGAAGTTGTTAGGACATCTGTAAAGAACAGAAAAAGAGCGGCAATAAGAGTGTTTGAAGAGCATCCATGCGGACGAAGACTTGTCCCATATCATGGGTAATTTACCATCCGCAAAGGGTTCTTGTTCTTTCCGCAAAGAGATCTGGGCGCTGGTTCTTTTATGTTAAAGGAGCGTTTGAGGATAAATGATAAATGGTTAGACGTACAAAGGTAATTTTACTTTTTTTGTCTACCTGAAAATGTCATTAAAATTATATTTAACATGCTATGTAAGCATAAACTATTCTTTTAACCACTACGCATCGCGTGGCTCTATCATTGAATCGAGCGTATTAAAATTTATGCTATGAAAGTTATTTATCATGATGAATGTTGTAGTTGAAGATAAGTGAAAGAGGGCAGTGTAGGGTAGAGTAGGGGTACTTGGTAGAAAGCTCACCTTCCTAGATAAACCTATATATACACGTTTATAAGAATCTCAACCACCAACAACCACCACCCCCAGTAGCTTTAAAACTATTATTCTAAATGTATCACTTCACTACACCAAAACCTCTGCTTTTAAAACTAAAAATCATGCAGTTGTCTCAAATGCTGAGATTATCATGATGAATGTTATAGTTGAAGATTAATGGAAGAGGGTTGTGTGGGGTAGAGTTGGGGGTACTCGGTACAAAGCTCACCTTCCTAGATAAACCTATACAACTACACGTCTATAAGAATCTTAACTACTCGTAGCTATGTATTATACTATAAATTTATCACCCCACTACTCAAAAACCTCTGCTTGTAAAACTAAAAGTCATACATTTGTCTCATATGCTGAGATTATAATTTGAAAAAATCACAAACAGAACACTAAAACTTAAAAATAAACACCCAAATCTCTGAAATTAAGAACTCAATTTTTTAAAAAAATTATGTTTTAATATTAATTGTATGTTAGAGTCAGCGATTATAGAATCTTTAAACAGAAAGATTTCCAACTACCCTCTTTATCTACCTGTGTTAGACTACTACCGCTGGTCGTGCTTTGGTGGTTAAAATGGTAACTAAATATTTTATACCATTAAAAAGATTTTTAGCTTCATAATTCGAAGTAATAAATTAATTTGTTAGTATGCTAGATTCGAACCCGAGATCTCTTGCACTCGAAGCAATCGCGCAGCCATCGAGAAAGTTTTCTTTTCTTTTCTTTATTTAAAAAATAGTTCAAGTGTCTGACAACCAGTATTTGTTTATATTTTACATGAGAGATTCTCTCTTGTAACTCGTAAATGAACTCGTTAAGTCTACATGAGAGATTCTCTCTTGTAACTCGTAAATGAACTCGTTGAGTCTACATGAGAGATTCTCTCTTGTAACTCGTAAATGAACTCGTTGAGTCTACATGAGAGATTCTCTCTTGTAACTCGTAAATCTCTCANGTTACAGTTAAGTTACAAGGACTGTATACTATTTACAAATTACTTAAAATTCTATATACTTCAAGTTTACCATTATCAACTGCTAATTTTAAAGCAGTCATACCATCTTTATTCTTTATATCAACCTTAGCGTTATAGCCAATTAGAGCCTGGACAGTGTCTACATGACCTTCCTCAGCGGCAAATTGTAATGCAGTAAATTCATTATTATTAGTAATATTAACATTACTACCAGACTCTAATAATTTTCTCACTACCTCAATGTTACCATTAAATGACGCTACATGTAAAGCAGTGCTGCCACACTTATTCTTTATATCAATCTCAGCATTACAGCCAATTAGAGTATGGACAGTCTCTACATGACCTTCCTGAGCAGCAAAGTGTAAAGCAGTAGATCCATCATTATCAGTACTATTAACATTACTGCCAGACTCTAATAATTTTCTAACTACCTCAATTTTACCTTTACCTGATGCTAAATACAAAGCAGTGTAGCCATCTTTATTCTTTACATCAACCTGAGCGTTAGAGCTGATTAGAGCCTCGACAGTGTTAACATGACCTTCCTGAGCAGCAAAGTGTAAAGCAGTATTCCCAATTTTATTAGTAATATTGACATTACTATCATACTCTAATAATTTTCTGATTGTTTCAAGTTTACCTCTTCCCGATGCTAAATATAAAGCAGTATATCCATCTTTATTCTTTATATCAACCAGAGCATTAGATCTGACTAGAATCTCAACAGTGTCAACATGACCTTCGTCAGCAGCAAAGTGTAAAGCAGTAAATCTATCAATATTAGTAATATTGACATTACTTCCAGACTCTATAAGCTTTTTGACTACTTCATGATTACCTTTAAATGATGCTAAGTGTAAAGCAGTGATACCATCATTATTTTTTTTATCGACATGAGCATTCGAACTAATTAGAGCCCCGATAATTTCTACATAACCTTCCTCAGCAGCAAAGTGTAATGCAGTAAATCCAACATTATTAGCCATATTGACATTACTTCCAGATGCTATTAGCTTTATAACTACTTCATGTTTACCTTTAAATGATGTTAAGTGTAGAGCAGTGATACCATCTTTATTTTTTATATCAACGTCGGCACTAGAGCTAATTAGTGCCTCAACGATGTCTACATAACTTTCCTGAGCAGCAAAGTGTAAAGCAGTATATCCATCATTATTAGTAATATTTACATCACTACCAGACTCTAATAGTTTTTTAACAACATTAAGTTTACCATTAACTGATGCTCTTTGTAATGCAGTGTTACCACAGTTATTCTTTATATCAATCTCAGCGTTAGAGCCAATTAGAGCCTGGACAATGTCAACATGACCTCTCTCAGCACCAAGGTGTAACGCAGTGTTTCCAAAATTAGTCGTACAATTCACATCACACCCAGACTCTAATAGTTCTCTTACTACTTCGAGTTTACCTTTACCTGATGCTAAATATAAAGCAGTCTTACCATATTTATTCTTTATATCAACCTGAGCGTTAGAACTGATTAGAGTCTTAACAGTGTCTACATGACCTTCCAGAGCAGCAAAGTGTAACGCTGTAAAACCATTATTATTAGTTTCATTGACGTTACTACCTAACTCTAATAGTTTTTTAACTACTTCATGTTTACCTTTACCTGATGCTAAATATAGAGCAGTGATACCATGCTTATTCTTTTTATCAATCGCAGCATTAGAGTTGATAAGTGTCTCTACAGTGTCCACATGACCTTCCTGAGCAGCAAAGTGTAATGCAGATGATCCATCATTATCAGAACTATTGACAATACAACCATACTCTAATAGTATTTTAACTACTTCAAGTTTACCTTTACCTGATGCTAAATATAAAGCAGTCTTACCATATTTATTCTTTATATCAACCTGAGCGTTAGAACTGATTAGAGTCTTGACAGTGTCCACATGACCTTCCTGAGCAGCAAAGTGTAAAGCAGTAGATCCATCATTATCAGCAACACTGCCTACTAGGCAACACATACCAGGTAACCATGAACGCTTCTGATACACAATTTCATTGGTAGTTCTTATTAAAGAACTACTGTATCGCTTCCTACTTCATAAGAACTAAATAGAGAATGATTTAAATATGTGTTTTCCATGTACGCGGTATTATTTACATGAGTATTATGAAGACACAAACATTTGATTTTATATGTTTTAAGTCAAAGAAAGTGTTAATTTATCATTAAATTCAAATGTGTACCCTTTGTAATAATGTAAAATATATTGTGAATCCTTTAGAGTATGAAAAATACTCTCGTTTAGTTGGCAACAAGCCTAGAAAATAATCTATATTTAGAAAAACATCGTACCAAAATTGCTTACAACTTGCTTGACTGTGTTAATTTATTTAATATCTATGTTTAGTCTAAACAGAGACTTAAAGCAGTGGCGTAATTATGGGCCCGAACGGGCCCGCAATGCGGGTGGGTTCCCGGTGCTATGGGGGCCCCGAACCAATGTCAAAGGAGGCCTCCTTAGAGGATAATAAAATCTTGTTAGGTTTGGTTTTTAAAATCTTGTTGGCCCTGATTTTTTTTTTTTTGTCTTTTTGCTCTTCAGATTTATTTTGGCGGGTGGCTCTCGAAAAGTTCTTGCGAGGGGGCCCCCAAGGTCCTAGCTACGCCACTGACTTAAAGCCAAGACAACTATCTCTAAACTTGAGGACGCTACATCACAAAACCTCCTATCGCTAGTCTGGTTATTGAAGGGCGAAAAATTAATCATTCACATATGATAACTCTTTCTATATCAACTAAACAGTTTCTGTGTTATCATGTAGGTTACAGTTAAGTTACAAGGACTGTATACTATTTACAAATTACTTAAAATTCTATATACTTCAAGTTTACCATTATCAACTGCTAATTTTAAAGCAGTCATACCATCTTTATTCTTTATATCAACCTTAGCGTTATAGCCAATTAGAGCCTGGACAGTGTCTACATGACCTTCCTCAGCGGCAAATTGTAATGCAGTAAATTCATTATTATTAGTAATATTAACATTACTACCAGACTCTAATAATTTTCTCACTACCTCAATTTTACCATTAAATGACGCTACATGTAAAGCAGTGCTGCCACACTTATTCTTTATATCAATCTCAGCATTACAGCCAATTAGAGTATGGACAGTCTCTACATGACCTTCCTGAGCAGCAAAGTGTAAAGCAGTAGATCCATCATTATCAGTACTATTAACATTACTGCCAGACTCTAATAATCTTCTAACTACCTCAATTTTACCTTTACCTGATGCTAAATACAAAGCAGTGTAGCCATCTTTATTCTTTACATCAACCTGAGCGTTAGAGCTGATTAGAGCCTCGACAGTGTTAACATGACCTTCCTGAGCAGCAAAGTGTAAAGCAGTATTCCCAATTTTATTAGTAATATTGACATTACTATCATACTCTAATAATTTTCTGATTGTTTCAAGTTTACCTCTTCCCGATGCTAAATATAAAGCAGTATATCCATCTTTATTCTTTATATCAACCAGAGCATTAGATCTGACTAGAATCTCAACAGTGTCAACATGACCTTCGTCAGCAGCAAAGTGTAAAGCAGTAAATCTATCAATATTAGTAATATTGACATTACTTCCAGACTCTATAAGCTTTTTGACTACTTCATGATTACCTTTAAATGATGCTAAGTGTAAAGCAGTGATACCATCATTATTTTTTTTATCGACATGAGCATTCGAACTAATTAGAGCCCCGATAATTTCTACATAACCTTCCTCAGCAGCAAAGTGTAATGCAGTAAATCCAACATTATTAGCCATATTGACATTACTTCCAGATGCTATTAGCTTTTTAACTACTTCATGTTTACCTTTAAATGATGTTAAGTGTAGAGCAGTGATACCATCTTTATTTTTTATATCAACGTCGGCACTAGAGCTAATTAGTGCCTCAACGATGTCTACATAACTTTCCTGAGCAGCAAAGTGTAAAGCAGTATATCCATCATTATTAGTAATATTTACATCACTACCAGACTCTAATAGTTTTTTAACAACATTAAGTTTACCATTAACTGATGCTCTTTGTAATGCAGTGTTACCACAGTTATTCTTTATATCAATCTCAGCGTTAGAGCCAATTAGAGCCTGGACAATGTCAACATGACCTCTCTCAGCACCAAGGTGTAACGCAGTGTTTCCAAAATTAGTCGTACAATTCACATCACACCCAGACTCTAATAGTTCTCTTACTACTTCGAGTTTACCTTTACCTGATGCTAAATATAAAGCAGTCTTACCATATTTATTCTTTATATCAACCTGAGCGTTAGAACTGATTAGAGTCTTAACAGTGTCTACATGACCTTCCAGAGCAGCAAAGTGTAACGCTGTAAAACCATTATTATTAGTTTCATTGACGTTACTACCTAACTCTAATAGTTTTTTAACTACTTCATGTTTACCTTTACCTGATGCTAAATATAGAGCAGTGATACCATGCTTATTCTTTTTATCAATCGCAGCATTAGAGTTGATAAGTGTCTCTACAGTGTCCACATGACCTTCCTGAGCAGCAAAGTGTAATGCAGATGATCCATCATTATCAGAACTATTGACAATACAACCATACTCTAATAGTATTTTAACTACTTCAAGTTTACCGTTTCCTGAGCTAAATGTAAAGCAGTCTTACCATATTTATTCTTTCTATAAACCTGAGCATTATAACTGATTAGAACCACAACAGTCTCTACATGACCTTCCTGAGCAGCAAAGTGTAAAGGAGATGATCCATCATTATCAGTGCCATTGACATTACAACCATACTCTAATAGTTTTTTAACTACTTCAAGTTTACCTTTACCTGATGCTAAATATAATGGAGCGTGACCATGCTTATTCTTTTTATCAATCTCAGCATTAGAGGTGATAAGTGTCTCTACAGTGTCAACATGACCTTCCTCAGCAGCAATGTGTAATGCAGTAAACCCATTATTATCCGTACTACTCACAAGGCTACCAGAACCTAAAAGTAGATTAACTACTTTATGTTTACCATTACCTGATGCTAAATATAAAGGAGTATATCCATCTTTGTTCTTCATATCAACCTCAGCATTTGACCTGATTAGAATCTCGACAGTTTCTACATGACCCTCCTGTGAAGCTAAGTGTAACGCAGTATTCCCAATAATATTAGTAATATTGACATTGCTTCCAGAGTCTAATAGTTTCCTAACTACCTCATGTTTACTATTAAATGATGCTACATGTAAAGCAGTGCAACCATACATATTCTTCATATCAACCTGAGCCTTTGAGCCAATTAGAGCCTCGACAGTGTTAACATGACCTTCCTGAGCAGCAAAGTGTAAAGCAGTAGATCCATCATTATCAGTACTATTAACATTACTGTCAGACTCTAATAATCTTCTAACTACCTCAATTTTACCTTTACCTGATGCTAAATACAAAGCAGTGTAGCCATCTTTATTCTTTTCATCAACCTGAGCGTTAGAGCTGATTAGAGTGAGTACAGTGTTAACATGACCTTCCTGAGCAGCAAAGTGTAAAGCAGTATTCCCAATATTATTAGTAATATTGACNATTGTAACCTTCCGGTACAAAAAGTCTTCGTTGTATTTAGCTTCTAGTAAGACAACTATCTCTAAACTTGAGGACTAGTCTGGTTATTGAAGGGCGAAAAATTAATCATTCACATATGATAACTCTTTCTATATCAACTAAACAGTTTCTGTGTTATCATGTAGGTTACAGTTAAGTTACAAGGACTGTATACTATTTACAAATTACTTAAAATTCTATATACTTCAAGTTTACCATTATCAACTGCTAATTTTAAAGCAGTCATACCATCTTTATTCTTTATATCAACCTTAGCGTTATAGCCAATTAGAGCCTGGACAGTGTCTACATGACCTTCCTCAGCGGCAAATTGTAATGCAGTAAATTCATTATTATTAGTAATATTAACATTACTACCAGACTCTAATAATTTTCTCACTACCTCAATTTTACCATTAAATGACGCTACATGTAAAGCAGTGCTGCCACACTTATTCTTTATATCAATCTCAGCATTACAGCCAATTAGAGTATGGACAGTCTCTACATGACCTTCCTGAGCAGCAAAGTGTAAAGCAGTAGATCCATCATTATCAGTACTATTAACATTACTGCCAGACTCTAATAATCTTCTAACTACCTCAATTTTACCTTTACCTGATGCTAAATACAAAGCAGTGTAGCCATCTTTATTCTTTTCATCAACCTGAGCGTTAGAGCTGATTAGAGTGAGTACAGTGTTAACATGACCTTCCTGAGCAGCAAAGTGTAAAGCAGTATTCCCAATATTATTAGTAATATTGACATTACTACCAGACTCTAATAGCTGTTTAACTAATTTAAGTTTACCATTACCTGATACTAAATGTAAAGCGGTGATACCATCTTCATTCTTTATATCAACATGAGCATTAGAAACAATTAGAGCCTGGACAATATCTATATGACCTTCCTTAGCAGAAAGATGTAACGCAGTATTCCCAACATGATTAGTAATATTGACATTACAACAAGACTTTATTAGTTTTTTAACTACCTCATGTTTACCTTTATATGATGCTACATGTAGAGCAGTGTTGCCATGTCTATTCTTTACATCAACTTCTGCGTGGCGTTGAAGAAGCTCCTCTACAATGTGAGGTGATCCACATTCTGAAGCCAAGTGAAGTGGCGTGGTTATTAGATCAGAATAATGTATATTTACTGGAGCACCATGTGATAACAACAATTTAACCTGTTGCACTTGGTTTGATTCAATGGCTGATATGAGGGGAGTCTTACCGGAGGAATCTCTAGAGTTGATGTTCGCTCCCAGTCTTAACACAGCCTCGGTGATTTTTTCATTTCCAGTCGAGCTAATTGAATGCAGTAATTGGGTGTTAGGGAAAGTTGTCAAATCTAAAGAGTCCATACATTGCAGTAGCTTCAGTGCAATGCCATCGTAGTTGGCTGTCACCGCCATGTTTAATGCTGTAAACCCTTCGTTATTCTCACAGGTGACATCAGCACCGGCTTCTAACAGTCGACAGAGGGCGTCGTAATTACCACTCAGTGCAGCGCAGTGGAGTGGCGTGAGTCTTCTGTAGGAAGAAATGTGGATATTGGCGGCTTTGCTTATAAGTGAAATCGCAGCCGAGGACCCTGTCGTTCTTGCTGCATAGTGGAGAGGGGTGAAGCCTATATTATCTTGTAAGTCTATCTCGGCTCCGTGCATTATCAGCGAGTTCACGATATTTTTGAATCCTCCAGCTGCGGCGTGATGTAAGGCAGATTTTCCGCTGCAGCAAATCTGATTAACTTGAGCTCCTGCTCTCAGTAATGCTTGGGATATTTCTAAGTCTCCTCGTGCTGCAGCAATATGTAACGGACTGTTTCCTTGGTCGTCGGTTTGGTTTATGTCCACTCCATTCTCTATAAGGTATGATACTAATTCTTCGTCTGCCCATCTTGCAGCAATGATCAATGCGTTTGCAGTCCTCGTCACGGCGTTGACTTTGATCAAAGCAGAGGCAATGTCGGCGTCCTCGTATTCTAGTGCTAGATCTAGAGCCGTTTTACCTTCGTTATCTATGGGATTAACTTTAACACCTGAATCTAGCAAGAGACGGACGACTTCGAGATTACTATAGACTACGGCTGCGTGAAGTAGTGTCTGATTATTATTATCTCTGGCATCTAAAAAGCACCCTTGCCTGAGCAGTTCTTGTATAATCCGGTTGTGGCCCAGCGAGATGGCGACGTGCAGTGGGTTTTCTCCCTGGCAGTTGATGACCTCATCGTATGGACACGGAGCAGATCTGGGGCTAACCTGTCTTAGCATTGCGTCTTCCGATCTTCACTTAAAATCTGTAATCAAAAGACATTCCTTGACTTCAACATTCAGCATTAAAAGTAACACCATAAGTAAGGGGCAGACGAGCTTGGCCGACCACAAATTCTTAAGATTAACTTATACACAAAATTCTAGCCATATATGTTAGTCAGTCATTTTATTGATCTCCTGGACTATTAAGTGACTGTTATATAAATGAGTCTTAATTTAGAAAATAGTTTGTTCTTTTGTTTTGTTTTTACTTCCATGAAAATGGAAGTATTGCCCTCTAAAACGTGATTCCGAGATCTCTATGAGGGGTCTTAAGAACCCGGGGGTATCATAGAAATCCGTTTCATATACATGTATGTCTGTGCGTACGTATGTATGTATGTACGTACGTTCGTACGTTTGTTCGGTTTAACCTTAAACCTTTAAACTTTAAACCTCTATAACATCGCTTCAGGACATCGTATGCAGATGCGGTTTGCGGCATTTTTTAGAACTTTTGTCGGCAAAACTGATGGCGCACATCATCTGTAGCTCGACGTTTCGGAGCTACAGTCACTTAAGGACAAAATCGGTCTGTCGACGATAACTTTAGTAGGCTTTATTTGATTTCAATTTCCTTTGGGATATATATGTCTAGGGTGGGCCGAAAAAAATTTTTTGATTTCGAAGTTGCAATAGCGTGGAAAAGTTGCGAATTATTAATTAGACTAAAAGAAAGAAAAAATAATTATCAAAACCGGTTGACAACGAGCAATGGAATACTTTTGCGACTTGCTCTACATTTAAAAAGCCTAAATATTTAATAGTTTTTCCATTAGTACTGTTCTATATTTTGTAGCCGAAATTACTTTGAAGAATGATTTGCTGGTGAAGTTAGGCATGGATGATTTGGACACCAGAGTGGTTCTTCCAAATCTGTCTCGAGATTAATCGACAAACTTTAAACCACAAACTTTTTCTGATGCTTCCGTGGCGTTTTACACAGCATTTACCTAGCTCTCGAAGCGCAGCCGAGGGAAATAAACATCGCAAGAGGAATAATAGCGCTTTACTCCTGAGGTACATAAAATATTTTATCTCCAGTAGAGAGAAAAAACGCATTGCTCAGTTTTTATTTATTACTTTAATAAATAATAATAATTGTTAGCACTTTTAATAGCAGATATAAGAGATTCAAAATTAATCTGGGCCATCTGTAAACTACTTTATAAAAGCCAACTAAATTTCATTAAAATCATACATACGAGTATATAAATAAAAAGTATGATATAGGTGTAAATAAATTTTTTTTTTTTGCGCATGTGTAAGAGAAAGAAATAGGCACAAAGGGTTGAAACTTATATGGAACTAACAATGGGCTAGTTATGACCTACCATACAAATTTCAATAAAATCAGATGAGTAGTTTGAAGATGTTGGTTCACAAAAATTGAGCAAAAGACCGACAGGCAGACACAAAACTAAAAATTGGTCCCTGATGTCTGAAACGGATTTCTGTCTTCAAAATTTTGAATTGGGGCCTAAACAAATTTGGTTCTTCGAAACGATCACATAGCTTCCGTAACCTGCGGTATGCTCAAAAACAGCACAATTTTTTTTAAAAAAAGGGGGTAAAAAATTAAATATATTGGATAAAAGCATAAAATCATTAAATTTTACGAAATAGAACGCAAGGAAGCTAAGTGCCACACTAAATGGCAGAGTATTTCATGAGTAGGTACATGAATTAAAGTATCAAATTAGCAAAATTTAAAAAGCGCAGATGGTTGAAATTAATTTTGGGTTATCTGCGAGTTACTTTTGACAAGTGTCAATACACATTTAGAAGAGAAGCAGATGGTTTAAACTTATATGGGACTAACAATTAGCTAATTATGACCTGTCATAAAAAAATTCATCAAAAACGGACTAGTAGATTTTAAGGTATTATATTGGTTCGTTTAAATTAAGCGACACTCAGACAAACCGATAGACCTGAGAATGAGAACATAAGAGAGACATTGGAAATCAGAAACATAGAAAATATTTGTACTTCAGAACGATCACATAGCTTCCGTTACCGAAGGTAAGCTCGGAAGCAAAATTATCAAAATTATATTTGCATTGCATAAAATCATATTGGAAAGACAACTAGTTGTCCCGCACTTTTTTACTTCAGCACCCCCCTTAGTTCTAAACAATAGTCTGCCCTACAAAAGTCTCAAAGGTTTGTGTGTTTGACTCCCCAAGATATTGAGACTCCTGGGGAAGTTTAAATTTAATATTCCTTTATCTTCATAGTTAATTAGACTAAGAGATATGATCACAATTATATACACAAGTGTGATGTTCCTTTGTCCCAAGGTATTTTGGAATAAATATCCCTTCGTCTTAATAGTAATATAAAGGAATATTATTATTATACTCTGTATTATATTTCTTTGTCTAAATACTTATTAATAGTACCAGTTATCTATTATTATACATCTTGTAATATTGCTAATTACAAATTGTTACCTTTATATTAGTATTTAATTAATTAATTACTGTAGTATTAATTACCTGAACTTATGAATAGTTTGAAGCTCCTTGATAAGAAGTCTTATTACAACACTAAATTTGACCACTAAGTTGGAATTAAAAATATTAATTATTAATACTTTAATAGTAACTAAAAAGATTAAAAGCTATTTAAACGAAGAATAATACCTAAATGACTGCCTCGCCCATACATGTACTTATATTTTATATCTTATCACCTAACACGCTTATCTCTTTATCGGTTAAATTTGCACTTGTTCGCCCACTTATTTATAATTGTCCGATTGACTTCGGTTTTTTTTTTTTAAACTTTTCCTTTTAACAATTTAACAACTTTTAACCTTGTACCGTGTCAATAAAATCAATAGTTTTTTATAAAAAATATATATATATAATATATCCACTCACGTACAGACGGGAAATGTTGGGAAAATAGGGGGTTTTAAGGGTGGGAGATTTACTCAGGATAGCTAAAAGCCTTGAAATTGGATGCCAATTATTAAAAAAAGACAAAATTCTTCGTGAATTCAAACAACAATGAAATTGTAATTTGAATGAGATTGTTCGTATAATGTGTTTTATAATGAAAAAAAAAAAAAATAAAAAAAAAA
>KZ651507.1:381754-392466 GCA_001010745.2 Gerris buenoi
AAATAAAAAAAAAAAAATAATAATAATAAAATACTGTAAATGTTGTTGCAGTATATTTTATCTATATTATACTTATTTAAATTTTCTCATTTGAATATTTTTCATTTTTTAGAATTAAATATAAATTAAAAAGGGGATAAACGAAAAGTAATTATGTAATATTTAACAAAAGAATTTTAGAGACATGGAAAATTAGAGTAAATAAAATATAGTAGGCATTTATCTCCAGTAGGGACGAAAAGTAACTTTTCAGGGCTAGTGTATAGGTAATAATGTTGTTCTTTTCATCCCTGTTCACAAAAACGGGAAAATAATGTGAAAGCAGGGAAATAATGTTAAAACGGGATTATAATCCACGTTCACCAACCTAATTATTTTGTAAATAGTAGTGAATGAATGGCAAATATAGAGAATTGGTTGAAATCAGGTTGGCAACACTGCTTTTAAACTCCCAGATGTATTGCGAGTCATTCTACGATGCTTTGTTTACTTTTGTTTAGCTTTCGTTGAACATTATCTTTTTTATTACTTTAAAAGTGATTATTAATTGCTTTAAATCATTGTATCCTTTCATTTCTGTATTAAATTCGTTTAATAAAGAAATACAATTGTTTTCTTTGTTAAATGAATCTTATGTAGCGCTTTTTCTGGAGATAAAATTTTGTATGTACCTCGAGAATAATGCATTATTATTTCCTTGTTTTAATTATCTCTAATTGCTAATTGGCATTAATCTCTCGGCTTCGCCTCGGGATTTAGTTGCCTTGATTCCTTCAGCTTTGCCTCAGGAATCAACTCAGTCACGCGGGAAATAATACATTACATTATTCCCTTGGTGCATAAATAACTATTACTACTTGAAATGCATATACAGTACCATCTAGCAATAACAGACAAAAAATTATAATTCTCATCATAAAAAAATATTGGCATTTCTTTCTGTATTTTCCGAAGAATAGTCATTGCCTGAATTGAACTAATTACCTTTTAGGCCCCCATACACGATCAATGTTATACAATGTTTGGGCAAACCTGATATCGGGCAAATTTAGGCCGACATCAAACAGCCACTTATACGGTCAAAATGTTTGCGCAAACATTTTGACCGTTTATGGGGGTCTCTAGAATCCTTTTATGGGGGTCTTTAGAATCATTGCCTGATACTTGTTGTAGCCTTTCTATGAAACTCCACGATTTTCCGCCCAACACAAGTCCCAGCATCCAGGTCCCGTTTTGTTCAGTATTCGTCAAACATCGCGTACTATAGCTACGCTTTAAGGCGGTCATACACGTAAAGGAAATTCATGAGGTTTAGACTGAACAGTCCAGACCAGGAGGAATTCCTGTACGTGTGTGAAGGTGGCAATAAGCCGCCTGTGGTTTGCAGTCCACGAAATCCCCAAACCACCTTGAGGCAGGACGGAACTCTGCAGTCAGATGCGGCGTGAATTGAGTTAATGAGATTCGGCCTCGAGAATTTTTTAAGTTTATGTTGGAAAATGTGACGGTTCTACAGACAAAAAAATCCCGGTTCCAAATCCCGGAATATAAGGAAATCCCGGTTCCAAATCCCGGAATATAAGGAAATCTCGGTTCCAAATTCCGGAATATCAGGAAATCCCGGATGCTTTTTCGGGAGAATTTCCTTGAGAAAATTCCCCTTCCTCTCCCCTTGACAGGAGGATATCAAAACCCTGGCAAGGTTGTTTCAAATATTTGATGTTAGTGACAAGCAAGAGAAATGGAAACAAATACAAAATCTTCATCATTGGGATCCCAAAGTCTAAATCTGGCGACTATTTCTGGAGTCTGTGTCACGAAGTACGACGCCTCAACCTGAAGGCTAGTCGACTATATCTCCTGCTGACTCAACTAGTTATGTTTTCTTTCTCATTTCGTTCCTATGATTTCATACAAATAGATTGGAACACTTCTGTTCCAATATTTTAAAAAATATTGATGATCTTTCATTAGAACCGAACTCATGTGTTCTTTTATCGTCAAAATACGTGTAAACATCAACATTTGGAATTCTCCAAGAAACTTTTATTTAGTCGTCCCACCATACTTACCATTTTGAAAAGGTACTTCTTTAGATTGTTACTCCCCTTTCGTGTACTATAATGAACGACGCATTATGACGAATAATGACTTCGTCTAAATAACTATTGAGAAAAAGGGATGTACAGTTGAATGTACTTCGGGAAAAAGGAATATCACACTTCTGTTTTGATGAGGGGAGTAACAATCTAAAGAAGAACATTCCGCACACATTCATTAGACTGTTTCTTCTTCTCTGTTTTGTTATGAAGGGAGTAAAAATCTAAAGAAAAGTCCTTGAAATTTCTATAAACTGAGATGCATTTATATGGTGAATTCAGTTAAATCGGTTCAAATTTGTACACCAGTTATTGTTTGGCAAAGAAGCATCTGAAATTCACAAGCCTCTTAAAATTAAGAACTCACTTATGATCGTTAGTTAATGGAATAGCAGGGGGCTTTATTTCTTGGAAGCCGTTTTATAATATGCAAAATGTAGAAACATGACTAAACAAATGGAGGGTTAAAATTAACGAGAGTCAAAGTATCCATGTGACGTTTAATTTAAGACACGGCAACTGCGAACCCTGTATTCCTAAACCAAACTCCTATTCCTCACTCTAGCACTGTCCGCTACCTCGGGTTACACCTGGATCGGCGTTTGACCTTGGCAAACCACACAAAACTCAAACGGCAAGACTGCAACAGACGTTACAAACTTTTAAACAGACTCCTACACCATACATCGAAACTCAGCATGCATAACAAATTACACATTTGTAACACTATAACTAAGCCCATATGTTCTTACGGCATTAAACTTTGGGGTTGCACCAAACGTTTCAACTCCTATCGTATCCAAACCATCCAATCTAAAATCCTAAGAAGAATAACCAACACTCCTTTTTACGTTTCCAACCTTATCCTCCACAGAGACCTTTAATTCAATTCCTTAAATCATTAATTAAGTCCCATTAATTATCCCCTTGAATTATTGGTTTATCCGTGACCTAGCCTCCTCCCGATACAAAAGCATCCATGATTCCATATCCCACCATCATCATCCTTTTGTCCAAAACCTATCATATCCATCCATTCCGCAAAACCCTCCTCGACGCCTAAAGAGGCAGTGGCCTCGTGATTTATTAAAGAATTAACATGTACTTCAAAAAGAAAAAAATCAAGTTATTAAATGATGAGCACTATCGTCGGATAACTTCTCATCTCATGTCACGTCACAAGTTAATGTAAATATTCTGTATATATTTGTATTGCTTATGACATGTACTGATGTAGTCGCAATATTCAATAAAAAAAAAACTTAATGAAATATTGAGATCTGTGTCTGACATTTTAATTTGTATGTTTTAATCAATTATTGGTTTTTGATTTTGTTGATAAATAAGCCAAGTATATATATTTTTAAGTACGACATTATGACTCGTCTTTTCTTCTATACTTCATCACTTCAAGTGGTGAAGTATAATGTGATAAGTGGTGCGAGACACTTGAAACATCCCGGTGGCTTTTATTCTAGGCCAAAAGGCATCGTTATCAAGTGCTCCTTGATAAGCGTATAAGCGCTCGATAATTCTACGTTACCACTACCTCCAACTACCACTCACTCACTTTACTTCCTCATATTCTACCAACCTTATAAAAATTATTCTTTTTCATCTTCTTTAACATCGAACATTTTTTTATTTTTCTCATCGTAGATATATACTACATTTGCATGATGTTTAAATTGAATTAGGATTGAATACAGTTTTTGGAATCTAAATTGGACATGGAAACCTAAACTGAATACGGATTGAATACGATTTCGATCCCGATACGATTTATTAAATTCTGGGATCTTAGCTGGATTGAGTTGCATGGAAACACCTGAATTCAATCCTGACATGCGCAGAGCGTGAGTGCGTAAGCACACCTAGCGTATTTCTGTAGAAACTCAGAAAAATCTGTCAAAATATGTAGTAACAAACATGGTTATAAAAAGTGAAAGTTACAAAAATTTGTATAACCTTTATTGAAAGTAACCAAGGAAAAGTTACTTTTTTTTCATTTCATATTGAATACGGATTCTATACTACTCATGGAAACGCCTAGCTTGTTAAATCCCAAATCAGTATTCAATTCGTATTTAAACATCATGGAAACATATAAATAATACGTACTATAAATAAGAAGAATGTCTGCCAATAATAGTGGCTCATAGCTTCCTCACATCCTATTTTCATATACTTTGATGATTATATTCTTTTATCACCCACCACTTGTACACATTCCTATCCTGAGCGGGCGGTAATAATGAATGCTTTATCATTACAGTAAGTAAGGACTGATATTTCTGTCAAGTTTCAACTCTCTAGGTTAATTCCCTGGGCGCTACAATGATAACACACATGCAAACATACAGACGTCATGCTAAGGCCACTCAGGAGATCTTAAAAACACCCAAAACTGAAAATTTAGTAAAAATCTCAAAATAAGACTGTTGGGTGAAACATTACTTTTCCTACCATAGGTGAGGAAAAATAAAAAAATCTTGTAAAACAACTTAACGTTGTAAGTTATGCTAAGCTAGATGATAAGCTACTTATAAAATAGATTGTGAACTAAAATTATTTCATTAATTTTAAGAAATTGTTTTTGGAAAATAAATAAATAAATAAATAATGCTCTTAAATTTGAGTTTGATTGAAGACCCAATTTTGAGTACTTTTTATTTTGACTTTGGTCGAAATTTTTTCTTCATTCATTTCGTATGTCTCTGGAGAATTTTAACTAGAATCTTAAGTTCTTTTTTTTTAGTTTACGTTTTTCATGAAAAAAGAAAAAAAAAGAACGAGGGGATGACTGAATAAGAATGAAGGGTACGAGGAATACGGCTCATTTCCCATTTCTACGGCCGCATTTACATTAAAGCTTGAAGGGGTGGTTTTACCCTCCTTTTTGGTTGACAGTAGGTTTTCAAAATGGAAGGAACGTTGCTGATGACATAGTGAGTGCTTTGGTTGACAGAAAAGGGGGGTTTAGACTCCCTGGTTGATGGGTTTGATGGGGTCTATGAGAATTTCTAGGGGATGCTGAGTGGAATCCTGACTAGGGTTAGAAGTGTAGTCTAAATGACCCCTCGTTAGAGACTCTTTCTTTAAAAAAATAAGAAGAAAAAATAACAGACAAGAAAGAAAACTTGGGAAAAAATACAAGAAAATTTTCTTCAAACTATATATAGTGAAATTTCCAGTGCATTTTTTTATTATTTGCATATAAATTATTAAGTATGCAATGCATACAATTATTTTTGCATTTCCTTTATGATTTGAAAGAATTCATTTTTTCCAAGCTATTATGTTTGATAATCTATAATTGCTGTATAAACTGGCAAGCGTTGCGAGCCTTCAATAATACTATTGAATAATAATTATCTACATATGCTGTATAAACAGGCATCTTACCCCAAATATGCTCACAAAGAAAACATTAAACGATCCATAATGGATCTTTTTTCCAAGATGGCAACCATTTACCTGCAAAAATGGGTAATATCTTGACCAATACCAACAATATTAGAAACCATATCACCAGAACTTTAAAATTTGAAAGTGATTTTCTTTTTAATGAACACAACTAACCTTATTGAAACGGTGTTTGTAATCGGCCATTTTGGTTATGAATCGGTGATATATATATGCGGTCATAATATGTATGCGGTCTGAAACCCTGTCCCCTCATTACTGATTTATGGTATATCAAAACACTTAATCTTACTAATCGAAACCAGTGCCTACCATTTTAATAGGCATTGTTATGGGTATCTATTGTTTTCAATATAATGAAGTCACAAATACAATATGAGACTTACCCATGTTAGAGTTAGTTGGCATAGCTAAAGATTTAATAATTAATAGCTTATAGCTACTCCTTATACTTTTAGCTTTTTCTTTGTATTTTCGTATGTTATGCTTTATAAGTTCGCTAATGTAAGGGAAAGAGTTGAAAAGTACATTAAAGAGTTATTAATTAGATTAATTAATTAAAAGTACATTAATTAGATTCATATACTAATACCCAACTCCTTTGTATTAATGGTCTGTTCTAAAGCTTGAATAGATTTTCAAATTATGAATTATTGGTTCAGAAATCTTATATTTATTTTACTTTCTGCCAATTAGTGTGGCACATTCCTCACATCCTATCTCGTATACTTTAATTATTTTTATCCTTTTACAACCTATTATTGTCCAATTTATTTCAATTTCTCCTACCGGTTTTTAAATCCGTCAAAATTGTTTTGATTTCTTTTGCACGAAAGAAGCAAAATTTAGAGAGCGCAAACGTTTGATGAATTCTGGGGGAAATATGGGCCGTTTTTGACAGACCATTTAAATTTCATTAAAAATCAGATATAAGTACGTTTAAAGATTTAGGTACAAATAAATGTGTTTGTGTGCAAATGTGGATGAGAAACAACTTATATGGGACCAACAATGGGTTAATTGTGACCATACACATTTCAATATCAAGTCAGACAGGTAGTTTTAAGACAGATTGGTTCGCCGAAAATTGAGCGATAGACTGACAGACTGACACACAGACACGGAACCAATAATCCCTGATGTCTGAAACGGATTTCTATTCTTCGGATTCTACCGTAGAAATATTTGTTCTTCAGAACAGCAGCATAGCTTCCGCTGCCTTCGATAAGCTCGGAAGCGAAATTATTAAATATAATAATAATTAATTAACCTATAGCTAAGCCCAGGAATCCAAATAATGTATCCATATTTTTAATTGATTTAAACATGTTCTTATTTCTGGAATTTTTCTTTCTACTTTTTTAATGATGTTAAAACCGATGACAACGAAGCTTACCGATGATAACGGAAGCTAAATGATCGCTGTGAAGAACGAAAATTTCCTCATTTCAAACATTTCAAGTAGAAATCCGTCATCAGGGAACATTTTTGGTTCCTTGTCTGTCTCTCGGTCTGTCTTTCGGTCGCTCATTTATTGTTGCAAAACAACATTGAAATTTAAATGTCCGATTTTAATGAAATTTTTATNAAAATCCTTTAATAGATTCTATATATTTCAGAAAATTAGTGCATTCATGAAATAAGTATTAGACTATAAACATTTTCACAAATTATTCTGACAATTTTATCTCATTTTTTTCAAAAACTAAATTTATTATTCCAAATCCATTTGTGATTGAAATTTTGTGTGCCACTAAGCGACCGCGTCTTGAAGATGCTTCCAAGATTAGTTGCAAAACGTCATCAGCCATAAACTTAATGGCGCAATCACCTCTGAAACTCCTAGCAACTCAAACTTCATTTGAATAATTGTATCAAACAATTTCCAGTCATAAATCTCTAATGATAATTATAATTCCTCAATCTTAACCCATTGATATCCAACCTCCCTTACTCAGCACTTTTTAGACTGTTACTCCCTAATAGAAGATAATGTCAAGATCAAACTCCAAAAGCGTAGGGTGTCCTACGGGATTTTGGATAGAAGCAAAAAGATAGGAAAGAGAAATGTGTGTGTGTGTATGTGTCATACCTTTTATAAATCCCTCCTATAGACCCTCAAATACACTGTATAAATTTAATCGAAATCGGAAAAGTAGATTCCCCTACAAAAATAAAGTGCGCACACAAGCTTGAGAGAAAGCAATGTGCAAAATTAATATGGAGCTATCAGTTATTACCACACCAATCAAATTTCTATTGTATGAGGACTTTAAAAGTAGAAGGTAGAAAT
Organism: Gerris buenoi; assembly: GCA_001010745.2. Taxonomy (NCBI): domain Eukaryota; kingdom Metazoa; phylum Arthropoda; class Insecta; order Hemiptera; family Gerridae; genus Gerris; species Gerris buenoi. The sequence continues at coordinate 389,573 of KZ651507.1, forward strand.
TAATATTTAAAACTAATTGTCCAGGAGATAGCGTGCAAAAAGTGTCTGACTAACATCAAGCTAGAATTTTGAATACAAGTCAATCATTTAGCGCCTTTTAAGAATATGAGGTCGGCTAAGTTTGTCTGCGGGACATAGCTTGGCAATAAGCGTTTGAAAAAAACAAACCTGGTGGAGAGCGGCCATGTCTCACCAACTATGGTGGACAATGTGATTTTCATAATTCTGAGTACAGAATATAGTTAGTAGACCGAAAATCAAGTTGATGTTAGTTAGTCCCTTGACAGATGACCACGTTGATTTTTAGTAATATTTAAATAACTAACTTATTAAGTGTGAAAATTACATCGACTTGGTTTTTGGTCTACTAACTAATTCTGACTCAGGATTCAGTCCACCATAATTGACGAGACATGACGAGAATGGCCGCTCTCCACCATTTTGTTTTTTTTCAAATGCCTATATGTCCTGCAGACAAACTTAGCCGACCACATATTCTTAAAAGGCGCTAAATGATTGACTTGTATATAAAATTCTAGGATTGATGTTTGTCAGACACTTTTTTGCACGCTATCTCCTGGACTATAAAGGCAAAGGTATTTATTTGGAATAAAAGTCATTGTTGTTAAAGAACGATTTTTTAGTGCATCAAAGCTTTCGCCCATGGAACCTGAGCATTATCAGTGATAATCAGCGGTGAAAATAAATTAACTTAAAATAAAAAGGATATGAGGGCATTAGAGGTATTGGTTTAAAAATACATATAAATATAAAAATGAAAAACTAAAACTGGACTTCCATCCTAACTGTATAGGCATTATTAGCAATTTTGTTTCAGTTTTTTCATTTTCATATTTTGAATTAAACCAATACCTCTAATGCCCACTTATTATTTTAATTTCAATTTAATTTATTTTCACCGCTGATTATATCATTGATAATGCTCATGCTTAGGTTCCCAGGGCGAAAGCAACAAAAAAATCCTTCTTCAACAACAGGACTTTTATCCCAATACCTTAGTTAGTTGAATTTGGTACACAAGTTCATTTCACCTTCGCCTTAGTAGTAGTAGTCTAGTACTTCCTACTAGAACGGGTAGGACGAACCACTAGTTCGAACCTTGCAATTAGGCCATCACTTAGGCCTTTTTTATGCCCCGTGGTGGAGAGTTCCAGCTACTTCACACATCATACATTTATAAATACTAACAGACATTTAAGTGTCTATTTAAGATATTGAAGTATCCATTAGTTAATGCAGACATCCTCCAGGCACCAAGCCCTTTTTACGACGGAACAATCTTTCAGGCAGGTTGTGTTTTTTAGCTGCACTAGAAACGCCTAGTTGTGCAATGGATAGGACAAACGATTTGTTCAAACTTATCAATTAGACTGAAATGTCCACCTATTTGGATNCAAGTAGAAATCCGTCATCAGGGAACATTTTTGGTTCCTTGTCTGTCTCTCGGTCTGTCTTTCGGTCGCTCATTTATTGTTGCAAAACAACATTGAAATTTAAATGTCCGATTTTAATGAAATTTTCATGGTAGATCATGATTAGCAGCTCATTTTTGGTCTTTTCCACATGCGCACGTACATTTATTTACACCTATATCTTCAAAAGTACTTATCTGATATGTATGAAACTTTTATATTTTATCGAAAGTAACCCCGCAGATGGTCCCAAATTAATTTGAAACGTCTGCACTCTTTATCTTTTGCTAAATTAATACTTTTAAATCACGTATAAAATCAAAATTTTGACAAATTAAGAAAACAGAGGAAACAAATAAACAAATTAGACAAAAAATGGCTTGTAAAAGCATAAAATCAATAAGGAACGTGGCAAGATGCGAGGAAAGCTATGTGCCACATCAATTGGCATTTTCAAAATGATTATTTGCTAATGTTAGAATGAAGGAATAGTCTATTATTTTTATCCATGATAAGGTGACCATGAGTAGGTGTAACTTGTCCTGGCCTAGTTCACTTGAATCGTTTTAGAAGCGGTAAACCGAAATTCGTTCTCTTGGTCCTTGAAATATTTGGAACTTCACCAAAATCTCCCCCTCTCTACCCCCAATCCTTCTGTGGAAACTGTTTTTCTAACTTAGACTTGACTCAGTGCCAGGAATTTTTCCGAAGTGGTCTTCATATAGAACCTCTGGTTTTTCCACTAGACCACGTTTTTCCCTCTTTTTTTTCTTTTATACTACGGTGTAAGCATGTGATGAGTACTAAGTTAGACCAGAATATGGACACAAGGGAAAAAAAATGTTTCGACCTTATTACAAAAAATATAAGGATAAATGCTCTCCTTCTTTCCTATATATATACGTGTGTTGTCGCGGGACACCCGGTAGGAACGTACTGCTAAGTACGTATACATTGCTAACTACTACATATTTTCGATATAAAAAAACCAAGTGACATTTTTGACATATAACAAAAATAAACAAAACAAGTCAAGTAACAGGGTTTCATAATAACATTTTTTTCCCGTCTTTTTGAAGCTTACGTTTACGCGTGAACGCTTGGGCGGATAACGTTTTCCATCGAACTCAGTCTGGGCATTGGTAAAATGAACATGTGTACCAAATTTCAACTAACTTGGTAATTTTTTACTCAAGTTATCGTCATCGGTAGATTTCGTGACGTATTTTGCGTGACGGTGATTTCATGACGGTGATTTTGGTGGTTTTTTTTTTGGATTCACTCCCGGGCTCCAGAACGTGCCATAAGGAACTTCGTTCCAATAAAGTTCGCACACAAGCTTGAGAGGAAGCAATGTGCAAAATTAATATGGAGCTATCAGTTATTACCACACCAATCAAATTTCTATTGTATGAGGACTTTAAAAGTAGAAGGTAGAAATTAATATTTAAAACTAATTGT
>KZ651507.1:421906-437492 GCA_001010745.2 Gerris buenoi
TTTTTTTTTTTTTTTTTTTTTTTTTTTTTTTTTTTTTTTTTTTTTTCAAACGCCTATAGCCAAGCTATTTCCTGCAGATGAACTTAGCCGACCACATATTCTTAAAAGCCACTAAAAAATTTACTTGTACACAAATTTCTAGCTTGATGTTAGTCACACACTTTTTTGCACGCAATCTCCTGGACTAAAACGACATGAGCAATGTGACACTCTTAAATATCGTGCCAGGAAGTTAAAATATCATAGGAGGTAGATTTGGTTCACTTGTATGTTCATGAAGTACTATATTACGCCGATAGAAGTTCTATATTTTATATAAAATGATATCAGAGCTTCTAGCGGACCAAATGGTAATCAAAATGGATTAATGTTCCATAATTTCACACCTTAAGATCCATCAACTATATTAATTACACCAATATATACTGGTTTTCTACAAGTCATGGAAAAGCATTGAAATATGTCAGTCCAGGATAACGTGCAAAAAAGTGTCAGACTAACAACAAGCTAGAATTCTGCGCATAAGTAAATCTTTTGGCACGTTTTAAGAATATGTAGTTGGCTAAGTACGTTAGCGGGGCATAGCTTGGCAATAGGCATTTGAATCCAACTCAGAGAGGGGCCAATTAGTTAGTAGACCCAAAAATCAAGTTGATGGTAGTTTGTCACTTAATTGGTGACCCCTTAGATTTGAAGTAATATTTGACTGACTAACATATTAAGTGACAAATATCAACTTAATTTCTGGCTTACTAACCAAGTTCGTTCTCGCAGGATCATGAAATCGCAATGTTCACCAAAAAGGGTGGGACATGGCCGCTCTCCACCGATTTGATTTTTACAGTCTAAAGAAGAAATTCCGTACACCTTCTTTAGATTGTTACACCCTCTGTTTTTTTTATAAGGGGAGTAACAATCTAAAGAAGTTCCACATTGTATATAAAATAAAATGGAGGTTAGTAATTTAATTGTCATAAAATAAAATGACAAAACAATTATGAATTGAGTAAATGAAAAAATATACTATTCAGAAAGAATTGAGATGTGTTTCAAATCCCCTCTGCTAAATTATCTTTATAAATATAACTCTGTCCTTAATTTTCTGTCTGTTGTAATTTGGTTTGTATTAATTTACTTAAAGGGATCGAAGGAAGGTATTAAGTATCGATTTCTCTAAGGCCCTTTGGCCCTTTCAATTTGAATGAAAAGTTAAACAGGATTAATGGAGTCGCAGGATTTTCGCCCTAAAGGTCTTAAAGTTTAAGATAACTTAGAAGGGATTATAACTACCGAGATTCGTTAGTAAGGGAATAGTTAGAGAAGGTCTCTGCTCGGGATCTGTCCTAGCTCGGAATCTTTCCTAGCTCGGGATCTTTCCAATTTACAAAACTTAAGTGGAGTTTCTACGTCTCCTCTTTTACTCCTCAATTTCATTTTCTTCGATTTTATTTTTTTATTTTTTTGTTGGAAAAAGATTTAAAGGAAAATCAACTTAAAACTTACCGGGAGAACAGAATTGTCGGTTTTCTGCGCTCAGGAATAAACAAAAGTGAAAAAAGCTTTTAACTTGTCCTATTTACAACTTGTAATCATTTCTTTCTTTCATTTTTATTAAAAACGTTTTTTGTTTTTATTTTTCAAAACATAAGTATCAAAGAGTAAGAAATATTAAGATATATACTAAACTGTGCTTTAAACAAGGATAGTTATAAAAAGGGAGCGAAATGTAAGAGTAAAACAGTGATAAACAAGGATAGTGATAAACAAGTAAGGCGCGCTTCACGTGAGGCGATAATCGCCGGTTTCTGTACGATTAAGTTTAATTATTAAGTGTAATAGTTGCATATTCTTTTCCTACACTTCAAGACCTTTAAATTGATGTATAACATGCCATGGTAACTAAAAACTTTTTTTTAGTCACCCACCATATTGGCCAGGCCGCCATCTTGGGAATATTAAGTGTAAAAACTCCAAAATGGGTCCAGTTGTCTAAAATGCCGAGATGCACCCGTGTGCCAAATTTCATGTTTAAAGCTATAGTAGTTAATGAATTGAAACAAGCCAACGGACAGACAGACAGACAGAACCGTTAAATAAGGTTTCTTTTTATACTTCGTTCAGAAACCTAAAAGGGAATGAAATATAAGAGTAAAACACTGCTAAACAAGGATAGAGAAAAAAGTGGATGGAGGAGTAGTAGGTAATTACGTGGGTTTGTTTACTGCCCAATACTTACTGCTTTTCTTTTTTAGGTTTCTGTACCAAGTACGAAAAGAAACTTTATGTAACGGCTCTGTCTGTCTGTATGTCGGACCGTTGACTTGTTTAAATTCATAGACCTACTATAGCTAGTAACATGAAATTCGGCGCACAGGTGTATCTCGGCATTTTTGCCAACTGGACACATTTTGGAGTTTTTACACAATATTTCCATGATGGCGGCCAATATGGCGGCCACTAAAAACAGTTTTAACAGACTAAAAAAAGTTTTTAGTCGCCATGACATGTTATACATCAATTTAAAGGTCTTGAAGTGTAGAAATAGAATATCCAACAATTACTTAACAATTTAAACTTAATCTTACTTGTTTTAAAATAAAAAATTAAATATTTCAAATAACCTTTATAACAGTGTTGCTCTTTTAGCCCGGGGGTAACCCATGTAAATGTGTGCTTAATAGACGAGAGATCATGAGTTCTAATACTAGTGTCTGCTAAATTTTTTTATCCAAAAGGAAAAAAAAAGACATAACTTTAGGAACTTTCATTCATTTTAAACGAATTTTTGCTCTCCGATTACAAAATTTTCAAGACAGAAATCCTTTTCAGACACCAGGGAACACTTTTGATTCCGTGTCTGTTTGTCGTTTTGTCGCTAACTTTTTGCGAACCATAACATCTTAAAAACTTCTCGTCCGATAGTATTGATATTTGGATGGTACATCATAATTATCCCATTGTTGGTCCCATATAAATTTCAACCTTACACCTATTTGTTTCTCTTCCACATGCGCACAAACATACATTTATTTACACCTATATAATCAAAACTATACTCATCTGATTTTTATGAAATTTAGATGGTTTATCGAAAGTAGCCCGCAGATAGATCTAGATCAATTTCAACCGTCTGCGCTCTTTAAATTTTGCTTAAATATATTATTTTAATTCATGCAAAAAAATCAAAACAATTTTAACAGATTTAAAAAGATGGGGCAAAACAGTGAAAACAAATTAGCAAATAATGGGTTGTAAGGGCATAACATTAATAAATTATGTGATAGTATGCGAGGAAGCTATGAGCAACTATAATTGGCAGAGTATTTCATTAAAGCGCGCTATATTTGAATCTTGGATAATTTATTATCTTAGTTAATTTATGACCGGAATATCTGAAAGTTATCTTTTGCAAATTTAATCGTTTATACTCTAAAATGTTTTTGTTTGAATCAATATTTGTTCTTAAAAAGCTGCATAATTCTAAAATGCACAACCATGTTTGTCCTTTGTCTTAATTTTAAATTGTTCCGACGCATAGCTAATTTTGTTTTAGACTTTAAGCTCTTAACTAATTTGTTTTAAGTGACTTAACTTGTTTAAACGTTGTTTTAAAAGAGGCAACACTGCTTTTTATTGTTTTTGTGGTGTCTTGATAATAAAAAAAACAATCATTAAAGAGAGGTAAGACAGAAGAAAAGAAAAGTAAATATTTAAAAAAATTCTATTTACAGCTGTTTTAAATAATTCATTAATATTGTTCGGATGGCTAGACTGCTTAAATTTTTATTATTACCATAAAAAATGAGAGACGCTTTCAACCCTAAATTAATCCATCAAGTATTCATCTTCCCTTTTTGGATTAACTTGAAGGATCTTCCCTTAATCCTCTGCTCATTTAAGAATTTATAGTTTCCTTTTTTTCTTTCGTTTTATTACATTTCTGTTGTTATAATTAAGTAGTGTAAAAATAAATTCTAAAATCATTTCTTTAAGTAATTTTAAGCATTTATTGTGCCATATAATATTCTTTTTTTAATAGTTATATACTTTAGGTTGGAATGTTTCATAAAAAAATTCAAGAACGGGGCACTTTTATACTTTATCACCCCCCTCCCCCCTTTACAATCTCTAATTGAATGTCCATTACATCCAAGTCCTGCATCATCGGATGCCCATTACTCATATGTCCTGCATCATTGGATGCCCATTACGTCCAAGCCCTGTATCATCTAATGTCCATTACATCCAAGTTCTGCATCATCTGATGCCCATAACTTCCAAGTCCTCTAGGACGTCTTTGAGCCTTCTCGTCCTAAAACGACTCCTCCTTCTTCTATTATTCAATCTTCCTTTAACATTTCTTACTTACCTCATGGTTATTCTTCAATATAATGTTTTTATCAAATAAAGCAATCTTACGTAGTTCAAAATTAACGGCCAGCACAACCTCTTGAAAATTATTTAACCGGAAAATCCGGGTTTTCCGAGTCTGATTTTAGTATTTTGAAAGCAACTCAACTTATTTTTATAAATATATAACGCACCATTAAAGCAGAAGTTAAGCTCTCTCTTACTGCACTGAAAACATGCCTAAGATTTATACGTTTTTGTAAAAATTACAAAGTTGGACATAAATAAAAAACATTATATCCGTTTTGGGATCTTTTCCAACAAAATAGGCTGATATAAATTTGTCGAGAGAACAACTTTGTGGTTTTACTTATTTTCTCTCTTCTTATAAACTAGAAGTCCTCTTCGCCCAATTCTCGCTTCGTTTGAAAATTAATACTTTATTTAATTTTTTTAAAATTATTATTGGGATTTTCTTTTGTAAAAAAAAAAGGAGCAGACACTTGTATTCGAACTCACGACCTTTCGTCTTTTAAACATACATGAAACCACGGGTTAGGGAAGTAACACTGTTATGAAGGTGATTTGTAAAATTATTATTTTTTTAAGAAAAGCAGTAAGTATTGAGAAGTACACAAACCCCAGCAATTACCTACTACTCCTCCATCCACTTTTTTATGTATTCTTTACTTATGTTTCTTTTGTTATGTTTTCTTTACTTATGTTTCTTTTTTTTATGTTTTCTTTACTTATGTTTCTTTTTTTATGTTTTCTTTACTTATGTTTCTTTTGTTATGTTTTCTTTACTTATGTTTCTTTTTTTATGTTTTCTTTAATTATGTTTCTTTTTTTATGTTTTCTTTACTTATGTTTCTTTTGTTATGTTTTCTTTACTTATGTTTCTTTACTTATGTTTCTTATTTATATGTTTTTTAGTTATGTTTCTTTTTTTATGTTTTTTTTTACTTATGTTTTCTCTATCCTTTGTTAGAAGTGTTTTACTCTCAGTTTACTCTCAGTGTTTTCACTCCCTTTTTATCACTATCCTTGTTTAAAGCACAGTTTAGTATATATCTTAATATTTCTTACTCTGTGATACTTATGTTTTGAAAAATAAAAACATAAAACGTTTTTAATAAAAATGAAAGAAAGAAATGATTACAAGTTGTAAATAGGACAAGTTAAAAGCTTTCTTCACTTTTGTTTATTTCTGACCGCAGAAAACCGACAATTCTGTTCTCACGGTAAGTTTCAAGTTGATTTTAGTTTAAATCTTTTTCCAACATAAAAAGAAAAAGAAGAAAATCGAAGAAAATGAATTTGAGGAGTAAAAGAGGAGACGTAGAAACTCCACTTAAGTTTTGTAAATTGGAAAGATCCCGAACTAGGAAAGATCCCGAGCTAGGAAGGATCCCGAGCAGACCTTCTCTAACTATTCCCTTACTAACGAATCTCGGTAGTTATAATCCCTTCTAAGTTATCTTAAACTTTAAGACCTTTAGGGCGAAAATCCTGCGACTCCATTAATCCTGTTTAACTTTTCATTCAAATTGAAAGGGCCAAAGGGCCTCAGAGAAATCGATACTTAATACCTTCCTTCGATCCCTTTAAGTAAATTAATACAAACCAAATTACAACAGACTGAAAATTAAGGACTGAGTTATATTTATTTAGATAATCTTGCAGAAGTGATTTCTTACTTAATGTTGCTCAAAAGATGTTTTATTGATTCTTGAAACGAAAATACCAGATTGTTTTGAGCCAAACGCACCCCGAATAGGAGTGCAAATTATAGCTACTCACAAAAAGAAATTGTATCACACATTTTTAATTTTGACAACTATTTGCCCTGGCTGGCTTTCTTTTTTTTTGTTAAGTTTAATACAAATAAGAATATTTTAATTGACTGAAGTAATAAATAGTTCAGGATATAGCTCACAAAAAAGTGTTCTGATCAAGCTATAATTTAGTATATATTTTGGTGCCTTTGAAGAATATGTGGTCGGCTGAGTTCGTCTGCAAGACATAGCTTTGCAATAGGCATGTGAAAAAAACAAACCAGTGTAGTGCGGCCATGTCCCACCCTTTTTAGTGGACAATGTGATTTTTACTATCATGCTACTACTATCAATACTAAGTTAGTTTCTTGAACGAAAATCAATTTGATGTTAGTCTATCACTTAATAGGTGACCTCTTTGATTTGGAGTAATATTTGACTAACCAACGTACAAAGTGACAAAGTATCATCAACTTGATTTTTGGTCTATACTAACTAATTTCGTACTCAGGATGATGTAAATCACATTGTCCACAAAGCCACTTTCCAACGCTGTGTTTTTTTCAAATGCCTATACTAAGCTATGTCCCGCAGACTAACTTAGCCGACCTTATAATATTAAAAGGCACCAAAACATTTACTTACACAAAATTCTAGCTTGATGTTAGTCAGACACTTTTTTGCACGCTATCTCCTGGACTATAATTTCAGAGTGAACGCATAAACAAAACCAGAGGAGAAAATGATCGGGAGTTAGATGTAGAGAGGTAATTTAAAGGTTACAGTTCTAAAAAGAGTTTTTAAATTATTCTCTTTTCGCATCAGTTTTAAACCAGTCCTCATAGACACGCATGCGCATTAAAATAATCCTGAACTGGATCTGGAACTGTTTTATAATTGGTTGTTGGAACAAATCCCTTACGTTACATACTAAACTATTAAAGCAACCTTTTTTTAACCAGATTTGTATTTTTTTCTATCTATCCCCTACAAGCAGTTTGGGGTCGTTACAAATTGTAAGTGGTTGGAAAGACTCGTTTCTTCAGATGTTTTGAGGCAAGAGTGAGTTGAAGATACATCGAATCTTTTCCCACCCGTTGGTGATAAGGTGGAGGATATTGATAAAGATTTTTCCAAGCTTGGTCTTATGCCAATCTTTTTACTTGGGTAAGAGAACACAAATAACTTTCGTAGAAAGGTTTTAACGTAATCTTTCCAAATTCTCAAGTCGTTCTTCTTCTAATGTCTCTTTCTATTGGAAACTTAGTTTCTTAGGTTAGTTTGCTATCGTAGGTTTTATCCACCCTTAAAAAGTATCCTAACCACCTCTAACCACCCAAGAAGTATCCTAACCACCTTAAGTGATTTCTTTGGGTGATTTAATGGATATAATAATGATAATTAGTATCCCGTAGAAGATTTATAGGCCTGTCAAAGGCCACATACGCCTATAATACATGGTCAATTAATTGCACTTGGAGAGCTGCCAAAGAGCTTATAAAACTATATAGAGTAGGACCCTGTTAATCCGGAACTCTCGGTAATCCAGACGTTCCTTTATAGAGAATGAAAGCCCTCAACAATATAAAATAATATTGCAAATTACTTCTTACGATCATTTTTGCTGACCCTGTAGACTGTAGACAATGGAAACTTGAAAAATGCACTGAAAGTACCGGTGTGGAAATCCCACACATGACTTCCATGAAATGTATGGTGTCAAATACGTGAGCAATAGAGAACTCAGTATTTACAACCATTTTTATGGAAGTAATAACACTAAAATGCCAATACCTACCAAAAGCTTGTCCGATTGTGCTAAAAAATTATAGGTACAATCTACCATATAGGACACATATGTACTCTAAAGGAAATAGAAATCAAATAAAGCCTACTGAAGTTATCGTCGACAGACAGATGTTCGGGTTTGCGCCATCAGTTTTTCCGACAAAAGTTCTAAAAAATTCCGTAAACCGCATCTCAATGCGATGTTATAAAGGTTTAAGTTCCGAACGAACGTAAAACATACGTACGTACGTACAGACATACATGTAAATGAAACGGATTTCAATGATATCCCCGGGTTCTTAAGACACCTCCTTCACAGAGATTTTCGGAATCACGTTTTGGAGGGTATCACCATACCTCCAATTTCATGGAAGTAATAATGTAAATTTTATCAGATGTGTTCAGTATAGCTAACTATTGGAAACTAATCGGAATGTTCATATGTATGTTCAGTTCATTCACATGCATATGTACATTACATGTAACGTTCATGCTGTACATTTAATTTGTCATTTGTCCATACTCATGTTATTACAAATACATTCCCACTTTAGCAGTTATTATAAATACACACTGTTATTACAAATATACAATTTTGCTTTTAATCTTATCAAAGGTAATGGAAGCTATGTGATTGTTCTAAGAATGAAAAACTATTTATGTCTCCAATTTCAAAAATTCCAAGACAGAAATCCCTTACAGACATGAGGGAACATTTTTAGTTTCGTGTGTGTCTTTCTGTTAATTTTAATGGAAAATTAAAAAAAAATCTTGGGTAGAGAGGAAATAAGTGAAAGGGCTGTAGGAGATAAGAAGGGGTGTAGGAGATAAGAAAAAAGTAATTGAAAATAGGGAAGGATAGATTTAAGATTAGATTTAATGTTAAGGTTTCGAACAGAACGAACCAGAGTGCATGATCAGACAACAAGTAAACCTACTAGCATGGCACCCAACATAAAGAACAACCTCTTGGTTATTGACATCATCCCATCGCTCACCGATCAAAGCCTTTGAATGTTATAAAACCACATAAACACTTATCCTAACTCTTAAAGAAATAACCTGACAAGGCTAGAATATGGTTTATCACTTCTGGGACTATCTTTTGTCACCTAGAGTAGGTAGCCCATCTGATTTTGATCCATAAATACAATATACACATTAGCTAAAAGTGTACATTAGCTAAAAGTGTAATGATATAGCTCAGCGTTTCCCATCCCTATGATTGCAGTGTAATTAGAAAATAAAGGTTGTTGCAAAGAGGAGTAATAAAATCTCTTTTTTATTAACACCTGCCTAGGGGAGCCCATATTTATTTTTATACCATAAGGCGTTATATTTATACAATACAAAACTGTTTTTATTCAAAACAGTCACAATTAAAAAAAAAATTAACAAATCAAACAATAATGATCACCGCATTAAGGTGATTAGTGAGCCTGCAAGCCCTACTCCCTAATTCAGTAATTATTTTAGTAGAATTCAGACCCTTTGGGCCATGGATATCCTGCAATCTTTTGGGTATGCAATTTGCAATCCACTATATTTATAGTAGGGTCACGAAAATGTTGAAGAGAAATTTTTAGGGTCGCAGCATCAAAAAGGTTTGGAAACGCTGATCTAGCTGAAAGTCTAAAAGCATACCAGGCTTTCCTGACTGTTATGTCAAACTAGAATTTACTTTCATTTTGAATTATTTACTGATTCTTGTCTAATTATGTGAATAATCTGTTGCAGCAACAACAGCGAATGTGAGCCAGGATCGGATAAACTTGAGTTCTTTGACGGATCTAGGAGATTGGCTAAGTACTGCGGAGGTCCTCTTCCTAAGATCCTAAGCTCAGGTCCTCAGATACTCGTGGTATTCACTTCTTCACCCTTCGCCTCACCATCACCTGAACAAGCATCTCCACTTCATGGCTTCCAGCTTCACCTTCAAGTTGTCTTCAGCGACAGCGACTCCATGGAGTACCTCAGAAATAACAAGTAATTAAAACCAATACTCTCTTATGAGATCCCATTTACTTGCTTAGTCAGTGACCCTTCTACCGTGAGGGTAATGGCAGTGTTAGAATGCGTTCCACCAGTCCCAGTCCCAAGCTTCTTCCAAAGGGTCATTCCAGGACATGCCACGCCTTAGTACCAGTCTTAATGTTTCCTGCCAAGTCACTCTCCTTCTTCCTTGGGGGCGTCGTCCAACGGCCCTTGGCTCCAGAGCTTGTTTTGGGAATCTGGTAGCATCCATTTGATAATTATATTTAAGAGTTTTTTATTGGCCGGCAGTTGGATTGGCAATGTTGGTAACTTTAGCCAATTTTGTTTGTGGGAGTGCACAGTGGACATACCAACCCATTATAAAATCGGCTAATAATACATAGGACCCAAAGCCACTTCAACTCTGAGTTTTGAGCTTGACTTTTTGTTTGAATCCCAGAGAAATGAGACTCTTTTCACTCTGATGAACTCATCGTGGAGGTGAGTACAGTGGTCGGATTCCTCATCCTATAAAAACCTGATACTGTTAATCGGGATTTAAAAACAAAAAATAACAATCTATAGGGATGGTTTGCGAATCGTTTACTGTACGGTCCAAGGTCCAAACGATCCTCTGACAATACCAAGTACTGGTTTCTATGACATGCGCAGTTATGTCGATTGTCACACATGTCAGCAGGAAGGTTCCCTAACTGTTAGGTTTCCTTGAATGTTTTTAATACGGAACGAATTAATAGTCCTAAACCCGTTCCAACCTGAAGTGATTTTATTACAATGTTAGCAATACAATGTTAGCGCATGCGTATAAAACCTGCCCTAATATATCCACGGGACGATACAAAGGGTGATATAAATAGGAGGGGTTGGGAACAAACCTATTATATTTTTGTGGAGTAACATTGAATACATTTCAGTGTAAAATAATGAAGCAGGTGGAAAGAGGAATCAAAAGACCACGTTAGAGTTGTTTGGGCTTAAGGGCTACACTAATATTACTTTTGAAAAGGGTTGATTTTGGTTTTAGTGTATGGAAACCTTTGTTGTTTGATATGCTAATTCTTACGAGAGAATAATAATGTATTATCACACCTACTGAGTAAGGGCAAACTTCCATATAAATTTGAACTGCTACAACTTAAATAATCTCAAACAAAAATCTTTCTAAAGAAGATAAAATAAAATTTTATGTTAATAGTTAGTTATTTTACTAATTCTGTTTTAACCATAAAATCATAATTGATGTTGATACTGGTGGTTTCCTCTCTTCCTTGATTTCAGGGATGTCCATCCCCTCCAAGGTTTATGGTGCAAAATACCCCTCCCCCTCCCAAACTACCTGAATCACTAGGAATATTTAAAATAATTCCCCTTCCCACAATCTCTGAAAAAATCCTAAAATTAGATTCCCCTCCAAAAATTCTGATAGCGCAGCTTGCAGCATGTTCTTCTTGCATAGACATAAGATTGTGATTTTTTTAAAATTTTTTAATCCGGCTCAAAGGACCAATTTTTATGAAGAAATAAAGGTGAGAAAAAAGTTAGAGGGAGAGTGTAAAGGGAGAGGGTAGAGGATGAGGGTGGAGAAAGAAAAAGTGAGAGAATAGGCTTACTTAGTGTGCCGATCGGTGGTGTTTCCTAAGCCTGGGATAAGTAGCTGATTGAGTCAATTGACGGGATACCACACAAATAACAGTCTTGGAATTTATACATCAAAGACGGATGGGGGCACCAGGAATACGAATAATTCCCCGAAGCGCCGCCAATCCGGTTATATATCAGGTGTGCAATGCAGTTTTCTGCTTGCAATATTGAGCTGAGCTTGCATTTAAACCTTATATTTTTTATTCATGCGTTAAAATTCATATTACATTAATTTGTTTGCATCACGCCATGATCACATTTATCAAAAAACTTGCTCAACTGTTGTTGATGGGAGATGTAACTGTCGCGTTTTTGAAGGATTAAATTTAACGCCCGAGATTCGCGCCTCATCTACGTAAATGTGACATTTATGTAAGAATAACAAACACTTATTATAAATTTAAACAAACCACTCAATAAATTGCTAAACAGAAGAACAAACACATACATTTGCTACGAATAAACTTATATTTAACAGCTGATAGTTAACAGGAAACAATTTTATTTATAAACAGCTGATCGGATATTAAACAGCTGATAGTTAACAGGAAACAATTTTATTTACAAACAGCTGATAGTTAAAAATAAACATTTTTATTTATAAACAGGAAATCGGATAAAAAATAATAATATTTATAATTTATAATAAAGAAAGATTATTTTTCCTGTTTTTCTATTTTACACCCCTCTTAAGTGAACATAACAATAACTGTTCTCTTAAAGAGCTTTCCAACCCAACAACATGCATCTTCATTCACATGCATATACTATTTTAACTTCTGCACCCCGTACCCCGTACCCCTGTGTACCAATTTGGACCATATCAGATTTATACCTTCCTGTGGTTGGTCACTATCACCATGCTGAATTTTGTGCGGATCGGTTCAGCCGCAAAGTGCAAAGTGTAGTAGAAGAGCTCCGCTTCGCTCAGCTCAAAAAAGAAAAATTGGTCCGACAAATCCAACAAAACTTTTTCACATTAATATGGTACTGTATCAGATACAATACCACAATTTTCACTTCTAAAAAATGTTTAAGCGACATTCAGAATCAACAGCACAATAGCGACCAGACAGCAATAGATGGGTTATAAATATACAAAGTACCAAGTTTCTTTATGCTATAATAGGTACTTTACCTGTCGCTCCTACTGTATCAGTGAGGCGGCGGAGTACCTATAGGAATATGAAATAATAATAATGATTATAAGGGTAACAATAACAACGCTACAATCAGGCGGCAGAGACCCCCAAAAATGCCAGTGCAAGTATTCTATCTTAGCAATTTTGTAGTTCTTTCGATCAACTTTTTTCAACATTATAGAAATCAACTTCATCCGTTTTCAGCATCTATTTTATTTTATTACACATTTCTAATTCTATTGTAGCTTTAGTTTTCGCATTATTAAATAAAATATGAAACAAACTGTGATATTTTTACCATAATTTCACTAAAAATTTTAATATTTGTTACTTATATTACTTGTCAACATTTATGTACTTAAACTCGAAAATTATTTCTCTTTTACAACCCCACGTGGACATAATCCGTGGGCACACGTGTATATTATGAATTTTGTGAAATTTAGCTCAGACCTTTTTAAATCCGAATGTCTCGGACGTGTTTAAAATGGTCGCCATTTAAAAAAGTTTTATTTTTTAGCTCTAACTTTACAACCGTGCATTATGGACGTGCATTACGGTGAAACAAAAGCGGTTTAAATGCATGTTTATAGTCCAAATGCAATGAAAGTACTCGTTAAGTCTTCAGCACTAGAATCGTTTCCAAGGTAATAAATGTTTATGATTTAGGGGGGAGGAGAGGTAAAAGATTGTTCTTGCAAAATATGTATGAAAAGTTCCTTGAAAACTGTCTTTTGACAAAGAATTGAGTTTTAAATGCAATGTTATGTTTAGGGAAACATAACGCATATAGGTGAATTGGTACAAAAAAAAAAATATTATGTGTGAGGCTCTCACGCATAGAAGTGAAACTTTAAGTTCTAGAATGCATTGCTCTCTTTCATTTTTTTGACGAATTTATTATTTCAGGATTTAGAAATGGTTATGGGAAATTTAATTGAAAAAAAAATATTGCTACAATAAGGCAACCACATTTATTCCAATAATAATTGTTTTGATTTGCTAGTCTTTAAATAGGTATAATACAATTAATCTGTAAAAATGTTACACTTGGACGAGTCTCGAATCGCAAACTTCGTTACATGATGTCACTATATGAAAAAAATCACTCTACCGCCGCCAAAGAAGTTTCACTTCAAAAAGCTAACTTAGAAAGTTCTTACTCCGAAAGTCTTAACTCCGAAAGTCCTAACTCCGAAAGTCTTAACTCCGAAAGTCCTAACTCCGAAAGTCCTAACTCTGAAAGTCTTAACTCCGAAAGTCCTAACTCTGAAAGTCCTAACTCCGAAAGTCTAAACTCAGAAAGTCTTAACTCCGAAAGTCCTAACTCCGAAAGTCCTAACTCCGAAAGTCCTAACTCCGAAAGTCTTAACTCCGAAAGTCCTAACTCCAAAAGTCCTAACTCCGAAAGTCTTAACTCCGAAAGTCCTAACTCCGAAAGTCCTAACTCCGAAAGTCCTAACTCCGAAAGTCCTAACTCCGAAAGTCTTAACTCAAGAAGTCCTAACTCAGGAAGTCCTAACTCAGAAAGTCCTAACTCAGGAAGTCCTAACTCAGAAAGTCCTAACTCNTTTGTAGTTCTTTCGATCAACTTTTTTCAACATTACATGCGTTAAAATTCATATTACATTAATTTGTTTGCATCACGCCATGATCACATTTATCAAAAAACTTGCTCAACTGTTGTTGATGGGAGATGTAACTGTCGCGTTTTTGAAGGATTAAATTTAACGCCCGAGATTCGCGCCTCATCTACGTAAATGTGACATTTATGTAAGAATAACAAACACTTATTATAAATTTAAACAAACCACTCAATAAATTGCTAAACAGAAGAACAAACACATACATTTGCTACGAATAAACTTATATTTAACAGCTGATAGTTAACAGGAAACAATTATTTAAAAAAAGCTGATCGGATATTAATCAGCTGATAATTAACAGGAAACAATTTTATTTATAAACAGCTGATCGGATATTAAACAGCTGATAGTTAACAGGAAACAATTTTATTTATAAGCAGCTGATCGGATATTAAATCCTCTGACAATACCAAGTACTGGTTTCTATGACATGCGCAGTTATGCCAATCTTCACACTTACATTATCAACAGAAAGGTTTCCTATCTGTTAGGTTTTCATAAACGTTTTTAATACGTGTTGCGAATTAAATTCACAAACCCGTTTCAACCTGATATGCTTTTGTTGCAGTACAATGTTAGCGCATGTGCATAAAACCTGTCCTAAACGCTTCCCGAACTATGAGATATAGCAGAGGGCGCTACAAATATGGGGTTTAGAACAAAACTATTTTTGCAAACCAAACTAAGTTAAAGAGTGACAAGAAAAGCCTTCTCATGTACTATCGGTCAGCTGGTAAGCACGTTGAAATGATAACGTGTTCAGAGAATCAAACGTAAAATTTCTATATCCTCACGACTAAGTTAGTCTCTCTTATCTCAGCACACCAAAGGTAGTTCGATCACAACTACGAACAGAACAACCGACGAACTAACTATTGATAAAACTACATCCGAGAAAACGTCCGAATTCACAGATAAGATAAAGTCCCAGTTCCTTTTGTCTTTAGCCCTTTGATATAGGTTCAAAACAAACGAGATTACTTGATGTCAGCCGGATTTAAACTTTTATACATACATTTATGTTCTTTTTATTTCATGTCAATACAAATGATATTAATCATAAAGCATTTTAGATTGAACCATCGTTAAACTATATGCTTAAAAAGAGAACCTTTATAACTAATAAGAAGGGCAGCTTAGTTTGAATGTTTGTCTGAGTTAGTGTTTAATTGTTCTAAGTTCTTTTGCACTTGGCCAACAAAAAATACATTTAAAATAATTACAAGGTAAAAAAAAACCTTTTTAT